>OMNV01007685.1:13413-47488 GCA_900303265.1 Brotula barbata | reverse complement strand
AGAAGAGCACGTCTGTGGTAGAGTGACATCATTGCCTTCAGTGGAGGGCTGCCTTATCATATCAAGTCATAAATATTAATGTATTGGATTTTTTTTTCTGATTACATCAAAATTAAAGTCTCGTTTAATTTAACTTGTGCTGCTGCAGTGACGCGTGCCTTGTTTTCTCTCATTCTTTACCCAGGAGAGCCAGGACTATGAACCAGAAGCGTAAAAGCATCATTCCAAGTCACCATCCAACCAGCAGCACAATAATATTTCTAATAATAAAAAGGACACAAGATGAATCTGTTACAATTAAACCCCTGTTGCAAAAAACAACAAAAAGACAAGCATTCCCAATGAAAAATGTTCTTCCTTCAAGACAAATCTTTTATTATTATATATTGTATATGTCATGTTATTAATGTAATGTGTTGAGTGTAGGTATTTATTGAGGTGTAGGAATGTCCTCTCGGTCTCATTTCCTTGACTCCCTCCCAATGAAATGAGACCACAGTCAGGGCTTGTGACTTTGTACCCGTGCGTATCTGTATTTAGAAATGTGCAATAGATGTTCATCATCTTCCAATGAGACATTGGGAGTGGAAAAAAGTCCGGTTGCAAGCAGATATGAATCCAATAATATCCTCTAAGTGTCTACAATGCCTGTACGTGGGATTTTTCTTTTGCATTTTCTTTTGAGACTTATTTAATGTTTTTGAAGTAAGAGTTTTTTACATTGTATCTTTATAGTTGCTTGTGAAATCATTCCAGTAAATTATCTGTTAGAAATGAACAGAGTGTACATGTTTGTGTGTGGGTGTGTTTGTGTGTACTGAAGATTTTAACGAGTTAAAGTCAATATATTACGTCTTGAAATCATAATGGTTGTCATATCAATATGTGCTTTAAATTACAGAACTTGTCAATATAAAGGTTTATGTGTCAAGCCAGACAAACAAATCCTCTGTAAATAAAAAGTTTAAAAAAAGAAGCCATTTGTTGGTAGTGTTGTTGTCTGAGCTCCCAGACACAGCAGGATGTGTAGATTCTGCTGATGTGGACTGAGGGGGCTCTGGCCTTTGTCTGGATACGGCCATAGCTGGGATGCCATTCTGATCAGGGCTCTTTGGGTAATCCAGCAGAAAAATGTGGGCTGGGCGGTGCCGGGTATTAAACGGCCTCGCGTGCCACTCTCCCTGCTCAGATGGACGCGTGAACGTTGGACAAAGATAGAAGCCATGGCCTCATTCAAGAAGTCCTTCGAGGGCCTGAAAGGCACCAGCCACTCAACCGCAAAGACAGTCACCGACACGGCAGGTACAGAAATGCAGCATTAAGATTACAAAGCCAAAACCAATGAATGCTGGACAGAGAAAATACTTTTATTTTGACATTGATTTGTTGTTTTGACATTTCTACAAGAATCGATCTCTTAGTCACTCTGGGGAAGGAGTCCCAAAGCTAGATGTTTGAATGCAGCGCTGATTTTGTCTCTTTGTTTTCAGTGCAGGCAGCTCAGGAAGCCGTGCAGCAGGTGGCAGACTCCTCCAAAGAAACAGCTGATATAGGTACAGTGCACACGTTCTTTGAAGCTTAAAAATAAATTCATATCTCAGTTTATGTTGATATTGTGTGATAGATCAAATCTATAAAACATGATGACATATAAGCTCTCGGATATCACACTAGAATAAGAAACGGCATTAATTAAGAGGAAGAGTAAATATCCTGACATTGCACGCATTAAACGTTTACTGGAATTTTTGTTTTTATGGATAAATATTATATATCTATTATATATCTATCTATTATCAAAGGTATTTTATGCAACCTAAAGCTACACAAATAAACTTGACTGAAATTGAGCTTTTGAGCCAAAAACTTTGATACAATCATATAGGTTTAACATTGTTATATATACTTTACAACTCTTTACAGTACTGATGTACTGCTAGAAATTGTTTGACAATGTGTTCACTTTTATGCATTTGTTTCTATTTCTCTGATGCTCTACTCTGATTACTTCAAGCTGCTCAAGAAGCCAGCAAACAGACTCAAACAGCCATCGAAAAAGCTGCAGACAAGACGACAGAAACTATCAAGGTGTTTGGACAGAGACTGGAGAGCAAATGATGAAAAACACGAGCAATTCCTGAACTGCTCTCATCATGCATAGACTTTAGACTGTGCAACATTAATCAAAATGTTGGGAAAGTTGAACATGAACATCCCAAAATGTTCATCTCTCTCAGTATTCTATATCTCCCCATGAATACAAATCAATAGAAACAATCTATATTTTTCTTTTCTCAAATATTTTTGTCATTTGCTTTATTGACTTGTATTAATATGTATGTCAATGTGTGTAACCAAAAATAAACAGATTCTAACTTGCTCTTTGGTGTGTAAAATGTAAAATTGTGCATCCCACAGCGTGCATAACACTGTTGCTGTGTGAAAAAACACTTGCGTGTGTGTATGTGCGTGTGTGTGCATGATGCATCCTGTTGAGAGTAGAGTGCTCATCCATGAATCACCACTGTCATTATTAGCAACACATTACAGAGAAGATGGCCTTTGGCAGGCTCGTGGCTCCCGATGAAAATGTGATCAGCACTGTCTACCTTGGCCCTCACCAGCACATCTCCCTCCACCACACTACAGGTTGCTAGGCAACAGAACTCAGTGGCGGCCTGGGATTGGTTGATGCCTTTGAATTAATGGTGAGAATACTTCTGTCAGTACACCGTGTTCTGGCCAGGCTGCAGCCCACTGTTACAGTCTGCTAAGAAAGGACAGGTTCTTAAAATAAGTAAAATCGAACATCTCTATCCCACACAATTTCTTGAGGCGAGTACAATTGTGAAAAACAGGGGAGGGGGAGATGCAAGACGTGGTGTTTTACAAGTGTTTGTTTGTGTGGGTGTTACCTTCTGGTTTATTCTCCTCTGATAAGCACTCTGCCTTTTCTGTATGTTTACAATAAAAATCAAATGCGGCAGTATTTCACCGAGTTAACATCATTTGGTCGTGAGGGAGTGCTTCTCGTGTAATTTCAGCATGCTTTTGTTAAGATGCAACTCCTGTGGTGACATGAAAGCTTTTCTGATTTTTGCCTCATCTAACAATGTCGTCAGTAAAGCTGCGATATCGGTTCACAGGTTTATCTCAGCACACAGTTGCCATTGTGTTGCTATGAGAACCTGGAGATAATTACTATGATTTAGTGATGATTAGAGATCCGAACAGAGATTTTGTCATGACATTACCACTCGCTGCCAGTGCCCGACCGTGGTTTCCAGGGAAACTGGGAATCTGAAGCTTTTCAATAGATACAGCCACAGCTTAAGAGTGAGGATTGCCCAAGATTCTTCTAGAGACAAACCTGCAGCCACTGCAATCAGTATCAATCAACGGGGGAGAGACACAGACAGATGTGAGTCTCCATCAACAGATTTACGATGTTTGACCTAAATCTGAGAGTCGGGAATGGAAAGATTCCAGTCTGACTTGGACAGCTAAGGTATGTTTGTGACTCTCCATTTCATTCTTTCATCCTGCTTGTTTTCGTAGACGGAATTGAACGAGTGCTGTATTTGCATGCAGTCATGGTTTTGTGTAGCGGTGAGTTACCGCAGGATTTGAACGTGTAAATATTTGAGGGCAAAATGCTAAATGAGACGGTTGAAATGTGAGATATGATCAAGTCTGGGCTGAAAACCTTAATGTGTATAGCTTCTATATACTGTACGTCTGTGTCCAGTGGCAACATATAATTCCAGATGTTTTGTCTTTGTCTCTATGTATTGGAACAAATAATGTGTTAGAGCTTTGCTGTACCCTGTAGGTACCTCGACCACTTTTATGCTGAGACAGAATGGGAAGTCTCAAAGATGAGATGAAGCGTCTCAGAGACGATCGGCAGCCATGTGAGAAGACAGATAATGGAGAGCATCCAGGCAGCTCAGATGGCACCTCTGCTCCTGAGGAAGCTCGAGTAAACACCAGTCAAGAATCAACAACTCAAGGGGGCGAACAGCCAAAACTCCAAATAAATATCAGCCATGTGGAGGAGAGAGCTGAGGATCCAGTATCTAAGGATTCGACGTGTTTATCAGAGGTATGCGATCCAGACTCTGTAAATGAAAAGGACTGCTCACAGACCGACATCACCGCTCTCACACAACAGCAACACTTCGATGAGGAATCAACGATGAAACCGTCATCAGTACTCAATGATGTGGTAATCACAACTCAGTCAACTCCTGATGAGTCCCAGACTGAAATTCCACCACATGGAGCTGCCGGAATTCAAATGGAAAAATCTATGAACAGAAATGTGGATCAGGACACAGAATGTCAGACTATGTCTGTTCCTGTACCATCCACTCCAGGACCCGCCGCTCCACTGTCCCCAGCTCCTTTTGGCCAACACCACATACAAACGCAGGTCAGCCTTGAGGTGGTCCAGTGCTGCTCAGCGGCCACCAGCCCCATGACCCCTCCTGAAGGGGGCCACTCCTCCTTCTTCTTCCCAAACTCTTTCGGAAGACTTGGGCCTGCGGGCACAGAGACTAAAGACGCAGAGCTGCAGGTGGATCAACGGGTGGAGATTTGTTCTGTTGCTACATCACCCATGACTCCAAAGACCCCCTACAGCACAGCTTTCCCGGACATAGTTGGGACAGAGATGGTGGTGATGGAGGAGAACGTGAGGAAGAGTCCAGTAAAGGAAGATACACTGGCAGGGAAGAACGACTGTCCTGATCCTGGCAGAGCAGACTCTAAAGTGGACAGACAGCGTAAGCAGCAGAGGATGGGAAGCATGGATCAAGATATCACAATCCTCGTGACCCACCACGACACCACCGAGGAAGAGGACAAGGAAGGTGAAGAGACCGCCGAGTCCCCCGTTGAGCCAGAAATGGTCAAGATAGATGAATGTGATGAGGAACAAATCGAAAAAACAGAAAACCAGCAAATCAAAACCGAAGAATCCTCTCCTCCAGTGGGTAAACAGACCGAGATGGAGCAACAACAGACAAAATGTCAAAATTCAGTGAAATTTAGTGAGGAGTTGAAAGAGATCCCCCAGATGGAGGACACCCTGACAAAAACTTGTGTCCCAGAATCTCCAGCACCCTTTGGATGCCAAAACATTCGCACACAAGTCAGCTTGGAGGTGGTCCAGTGTCTGTCAGTGGCCACCAGCCCCATGACCCCTCCTGATGGGGACCAGGCCTTTTGCTTCCCCGGCACCTTTGGGAGGCCCAGCGCCGTGGGCACTGAGACCAAAGATGCTGAGCTGCAGGTGGGCTGTCAGGTGGAGTTTCGATCTGTTGCAACGGCACCCATGACCCCAAGAACGCCCACTGCCACGTGTTTTCCAGAGAAAGAAGAGAGCGTAGATGAGAAGACTGTGAAGGAGGTGACTCCAGAGAGAGAAAAAGAGAAAGAGCAGCCTGAGGAGGGAAAAAACTGCAAGGAGAGGGGTGAGGAGAAGTGCGAGGAGCCCGTGCAGGAGGTGAGCTGGGATGAGAAAGGGATGACGTGGGAGGTGTACGGGGCGGTGGTGGAAGTGACCGTGTTGGGATCAGCTATCCAGAAACACCTGGAGAAACAGGTGAAGAAGCAGAAGAGAGAGCAGCCAGAGCCCTCTCCTCCTCCTCCTCCTCCTCCTCCGCTCAACCCCTCATCCACCCCCCTGGCCTCAGACTCCACCCAGGGGGGCTCAGTCAAGTGTCGGGCAGGGAAGAGAGGAGAACGGGACGGGAAGGTGAACCGACGCAGGAGGAACCCCTTCCGTTTGCTGCTGCAGAACATGCAGCAGCCACACTGCTGCTCCAGAGCTCACACCACCGAGTAAAACAAGGCCCAACTCACCACATCTGGATCGGGCGGACATGGCTGTCTTTAAGAATGACAAATCACCTCTTAAGACTCAACGGAAAGAAAACAACGTCATAAGTGCCATGGTGTTCGCTGATAAGGAGACATACAAGATGTGATATTCCTCTGTCATATCTATGTTTCACACACTCCCTCTGACTTCTTAAGTGCATGGACAGTGACCTGGAGACATCCATGGAGTAATGTGTTCGTGTCATCTTTAACTCCTCTCAGTTTCTTATTTTTCACACTGACCAGTCGATTGTCTGCTCACCTGTTTTAGCTGTTTTGGGTTTTATTGCACTTCAGACAATATGAAGCCATGGCAACCAACTATTTTTCCTGGTTGCTTACAAGGTTAACATAGCTTTTATAGCAGTGACAAGTTTGTGATTGTGATTTATTGCCCTGTGGTGATTCAGTGGAACCATTATCTTTCATGACTGATAGCGTGAGGTTATAATGTTGAGGGTGGGTGGAAAACAAATGACATTTTTAGAATTGAGCTAAATGTTTCCTTGTTCTGCGTATGAGAGGAATCCCTTCCCATCATTGCAAGCTATTTTATGTCTTCTATTCTGCATTTAGATTTGGTGCAATGTGTTAATGTCAAGTACGCAAATTTTTTATTGTGGAAAGTATTACATGTACTGATGACGATAGCACAATCATAATTATTCCTGTTATAGAAAGGATGAGGATATTTGGTCATTACTATGATTGGTATTTCAGTTGTATTCTATGATCCAAAGGATTTTTGAAATTCAGTTGTTGTAGTGTCCGTGATGTTGGTGTTTCTATATTAATTTCAATACCACAATTTAAGACATTAATTTTATTTGAAAATTGCACTTGTGATACATTCATGTAGGTGTAAATATACTGTGAAATAGTTCATTTATCAACAGGAAGCATAAAATGGTTGATCTAATTCATGCAATGATAATATGCAATATGGATTTTTTCCAATCTGGGGTTTGTCAGCAGCAACAAAATATTAACATTGTGTTTTGACAGAAAGCAAGAACAGAAACCATGATACAGTTTTTTAAACCATTGCGTAATATAAAACAGAAAAATAAAGTGATCCACATGTGCAGCAACCAAAAACGATTTTGTTTGCTTGAGCTTTTGCTTGTTTTTATGTCAAACAACAGCAGCTCAACACAAACACCAAAGGTGATTTAATAACAAATCAAATTATATGAGGTCCCCATGGTAAACCACCATTACATTTTTACCAAGGACAAAATAAAAGAATAGGGAATGAATTGTTTTATAACTTAATTCCTGAGCAAAATCCATGACAGAATTAGAAAAAAGAATTGTTTCTTGTCTGAAAAGAGTATTTTCAAGGAGACAAAGAGACTTATGTCTGTTTGAGGCCCCTGGTTGGTGTCTTTCCCTCTGCCTGATTCTTCACAGGTCTGTGGTGCTGAATGCTGGGTTGCTAAATGCAAAGGAATTACTTTCAGGTTTCCTATTCAGGCCCCTCTGGGCCAGAGCAGCACCCAAAGGCTCAATGTACTCTGGCGGCCCCTGGTCCTCGTCCTCCTCTTCGATGACCTGCTAATTAGGAAATACTCTGTAAAAACTCTGCATGCTGTATGTGCCGTTAATCAATTTGATTACATTTAGGTATATGAGGGTTGATTTTAGTCCATTTTGCAACCTTACCAATACAGGTGATGTGTCCTTCTCAGATGAGATCATATCATCATTATAGTCCAGAGAATTGAGGCTTAGGGGGAAAATAAAACATCCGATGTGTTATCATGAGATTCTATAAACATGTCACGTCAGAAAGAGAGTAAAATGCCACATTAAATGCTTTTCTTTCAAATCAGCATTCAGGTTTTGGTTAAGAATGAATGCCACTGTTGGCAGCTGAATGCCAGGTCGCCATCACAACACAAGACTCATGCTGCAGCAATCACACTGTGACAAAATGTTCAACTGGAAACAGTCCCAGTTTATTTAGCAGGGAAGTAGAGAGCGAGGCGCTGTGTGACTGAGCAGATCGGTGTCATTACCTCACTTTATCTACATCTGAGCTCTCCTCCAAGTCCAAGTCCAGGACCATGGCTGTGTCGATGTTTAGGTTGAGCACAGGGTTAGCACTGTCGGCAATGACATTTATGTACATTGAGTCAAAATTATGTCGTAGTAAAGTGATACTCCGGCAATTTTACAAAATTCAACCTGGTATGTGAACTCTAAATATTGCCAAAAGTGCTCCAGAGCTTTAATTTCCCTTAAGTCATTATATCTTAAAGATCTTACCCCTCCATGGTGTATTTGTTGGTTCCAGGCACCACAGGGCCACTTCTGTGGTCCTTAGATGCCACCATTGTTGCATTGTTCATGGCTTTAGCTGCCTTTAGCTTCCTCTTAAAGCTAAAGTGCAAAGTGATTTGATTAGTAAAACAGACACAGCGCTTGTTGTGATGTTGCCTTTCTTCCTTTTTGCTTACTTTCTCCGCGTGCAGGCCAGAGAGGTAGTGAGGACAGCCAATGCGATGATGAGACCCCCAACGATCCCAAACAAGACGTACCTTATAGTGTTTGGGGGTGGCTTGTGCACATTGACATTCCCCTGAAAAATCACCACCAAATCCATTTTTAATACTGCAGCAGCTCTACAACTACAAGGCCATAGTTCCATTTACGTGCAGTTTTATTTGTTTACCATGAAGCTCAGATCTCTGACTCTTCCATCCCACATATTGTATGACTCATTCTGTATGCATCTTTACAAAATATGTGTTTAGTTTTGTTTGTTTGTGTTCCTCTCAATCGTTCTATCAATATATTCAAACATCAATCCCAAATATTGAGCCAGACATATTTAAAAAGTAACTTAAGTGTGCCCTCACGTGACAAATAAGGTCAGAATTCTCTTGAAAGGCTCGCCAATGTCGTATATTTGGGTAAGTGATGTGTGTGTCCTCTTGATTATTCTGCATTAATGTTTGAAAATGATTGATAATTAATTCCATTTTTAATTTTCGTTGGTTTCCTACAGACAAGAAGGTACTTGCAGTTTGTTAACTCGTGGGTGAGTGACTGCTATGTGGATGTTTTTGTCTGTATCATTTGGGAACTCAGGTATAAATATAGTGATATAAAGTTCAAGAATCTAATGATGCTCTCACATCAAATTTGTAGTTATCGTGCAGATTCAAATCTTTAACAGTGCAATGGAAAATCTATGACTTAAAGTAGAAAGAGGAGGAAAAAATGGGCAAAAGCAAACACACCATTCCATACTTTCACATAGAGCCTGACAGAAAGTCATGAGTCTTTCTATGATTAAGACAACTTAAAACCAATATACTTACAATGTAGGTGAGGCCAATGTCTTCCAGAAAGGGAACATGTTCGGGAGTTGAGAGACTCCTTTGCACATCATCAGAATCAAGAGCAGTCCCGTTGGAGTAGATAAAGTATACCTCCATTATAGTGCCATCTGGAACCCTACAAGAAGCATACATGCATATAAATATAAAAATGTCTTAGCTGTGAATGATCAAACCTTATAAAGTCATCCATGGTGGATGCCATTTTCAACTATGTCAGAAAATAATGACACTTTATGACTAATATGATTATGTGCAGGGAGAAGGTCACCATCTAGTGGCCAAATATAATAAATGCAAGTGTTAAAGAGCTAAAGGTTGTTTTGCATTTGCTATCAAAAAATGTACCACACATCATGTGAAAAATGAATAATAGATGAATAAATAATAATGATGAAGATGATTTAGAGCAGATATGAACACTTGCCTGAGTTGCCTTGATGTATCTCCCTCAGTTGCTTCCCTGATTTGAACAACGTGCACTTGAGCTCTAGTGGCAGATCTGAGCACTCTGCAATAAGTAAAGATAAGAAAGTGATTGAAATTAATTCTCACATGCTCAGACGTCTCCCCTACGTGTAACATTTTTACATACGAGAGGATCTTATTGATGTTCTCTTGAACTTGTTGTGGGTCAGGCGTAAATCGCAGCTCAATTCTGAACGATTCATCAATTGTAAAAACCTAGGGGGAAAATGAACAAGAACAAGAAGAGACATATTAAAAGTCCAAATGTGATTTTACCGTCTGTCTAGTGTCTGTCCACTCACCGTCAATGTAGTATTGGTGGAGAAGCTAATGTCACTTGCAGCAACTGTTATCAAATACGCTCCTTTCAGTTGAGTATCAAGTTCCTCAATGGAGCATCTGTGGGGGAAGTGAGAACCCACAGGTGTAAAAAATGTAAAATTATAGTCCTGAGAAAACCAAAACGGACGACCTGGTACTGACTGAATAAGTCCGCGGTAATTGTCCTCTTCCCTGATGGTGATGGCCTCAAAGATTGTCCGCAGGTTCGTTATTTGGCCGATCGTGTCTTCAAAGCGTACTTGTGTGACTGCAAACTTGATTTTCTGATTCATCCCAGAGTCCCGGTCTGTAGCCTTTGAGGACCGTGTGATACAAACAAAAATGTCAGCAATCACATATCTACAGAACAAAATGCATCATCTCGGTTATCATTTTTCCATTGACACTCACAGAGACTTGTGCAACAGATGTCCCTTCTTTAATGTTTTCTGACACCACAACTGAAACCAAAAGAGGACATTTTGTCACCCGAAAGGCCAAAATTGTACCATGCTTTTTAGTTGCGATTTTCTCTTACCAAATGCAGAAGTTGACGTGATGAATTCTGGAGGGTTGTCATTGATGTCTTCGATGTTTATCTCAATTTTTTCTGAAATCATTCCAAGAACACGATGATACTTTTTGTGTGAACGTTTCTATACTGAATCTACGCTGTGAGTATCAGTGAGTAATCCGCTGCTGACCTGCCGTGACGCTGTTGTTCTCCCCTTTTTCTGTAAACCTGTCCACCACCTGAGCCTCCATCACCGCCTGGTCACACTGTTCATAATCCACAGTTTGCTTTGGGTTGACATGGATTTCTCCTGTAGGCTCCAAGATGAACCAGTTGCAGGGTTTCCATTGAATGCCGTTGCAGCGACACTGAAGGGATTCCAGCTCGTAGATCAGTGAATGGTTTCCATCTTTGTCCAAGGCTATTACGTTCCCAATACTACCCATGATGGTGATGTTCTCCTTCACGGTCAGAGGTTCGGTGGGTTTGAACTCCGGCCTCTCATCGTTCACATCCAACACCTCAACTTCCACCATCACAAAGGCTTTTTTCTGCTCCAAATCCGTCGCCTCCACCGACAGTTTGAAATTCTTTTGGAGGCTCTCGTAGTCTAGTTCGACGTCAGGGTCTACGGTGATGTTGCCCCCGTAACCCAACACATTTGCAAAGGTGCGTATGATGAAATTGCCAAAGCCTCCACTAACAATACTGAAAGTAATGCGGTTGAAGCTTATGGTTTGGTCCAAATCCTCGGCCTGAACAGTGCCCACGAACGCGCCTGGGTGGATAAAGGAAATGTATTTCAAGCTGTGGATGGACACTTAGAGCACTTACAGAATTCAATGTCCTTCAGAAGCTTACCTTTCTCCCCTTCCTTTACAGAGAATTTGTAAGAGCTCTCTTTAAACTCTGGAGTGTTGTCATTTACATCCTGGGATGGAAGGAAACAAGGCAGTTCATCATCTCACTCGGAGTAACAACATCAGCAGCAACATAGAGTGATCCTTACCTACAGCACCTACCTCCACATTGATCATAACTGGGACCATGGAAGACAAAGCCGGGGTCCCCTTGTCGGTGGCGGTTATGTTCAGCTGAATTTTCCCCTTCATGTTGATATCTATGCTCTCACGATCCAGTTCAACTTTGTTTGTCAACAAACCAGTTTTAGAGTCAATGGTGAATAAATCGCTGTACTTGCTTGGCAGGATTTTGTACTGAATTTGGCTGTTTACACTCTCGGGGTCATCTTCATCAGTAGCCTGTCAAACAGGAAGCGATAAGAAGAAATAAGATATGATTACATTGCTTTTAACCCCTTGAACACTTGGTTATTGAATCCACTTTAAGGCAAACAGGGTAATTTGAAGCATTTTGGATGAATGTAATGTTGATTTTTACATGAATCATTCATTAATAATACCGTCTAGTATGTAGTAAAGGGATCAAAACCTTACTTTTTAAGCTATTGCATTTTCAACTTCCTTAAAATTTACGCTTTTTAGGGATCAGAATATGAGATGGAAATATTCAAATGTATGCTTTGATAAATACCTGTATTTGAAGATGTACTTGTTGTCCCTCTTCGACAAACTCCTGGTAAGAGTCTCTGTTGAAGATGGGGACTTGGTCGTTGATGTCGGTCAGAGTGATCTCCAGTACTGTACTTCCAGGCTTGCCAGCTGTGTCTATGGCTTGCAGAGTGGCTGAATACAGAGATCTCCCTTCACGGTCCAACAGAGTGCCGTTTTTGACATAAACCGTGCCTGTATCTGGCTCCACGTCAAAATAACTCAGGCTGAAACCAAAGAATACGACCCAGAAACACAAATTACTGGTAGACAACAACATTTCCTATGCATGCTTTCTGTCTCTATCTGTCCGATCAGTTTTAGCCACGACCTTCATTAATCAACCATCTTATTGCTATCAGACTTTTAAATAAGTTCCTTTGTGCCCCCTGTCCAGCTGTCTGTCATTGCATTTCTGACACGCACACTTATTCATCAATACCAAAAACCCAGAGAGCGATCCAGCTTGTCACACTGCCCAAATCCTTAGTCCAAATCCAAGTCCATCTCTCCAAATTCTCTAGAGTCAAATCCTTACCCAGTAGTGTGCCTCAGTCAAATAACCCAAATACCAGGAGTGCTGTGTAAGGTTTGACATACATGCTGTTTGGAAGAAGTCTGTAGATGATTTTGCCTTCATCCATTGTGTCCGGGTCCTTTGCCTAAAGAAACAAAACCAGCATGTGCTCTGGTAATGTCTGGTGATAAATGAGAGCAAATTGTTTGAGTAAGACAGTAATACTCACAGTAATATTGGCGATTATTTTGCCAGCAGGAGAGTGCTCAGGCACTGAGATCCTGTATGTATTATTTGGGAACACAGGGCTGTTGTCATTCATGTCCTTGATGCGTATAGTAACTGTAGCTGTGGAGCGGAAGCTGTCCTCTCCTTGATCTTGAGCGATCACCTGCACCATAGACGGTGAACAATCGGGTCAGAGTGACACCGTAATTCATATGTTTGACAGTTGAATTTTGATCAACGACTGCACTCTCTTCATGCTGATTATAAGATTTGGTGTCGCAGATCTTAAAGGTTTCTCTCTTCTCATCCCTGTCAAATCAGGCTCCTCTAAACAAGCTCACTGCACGAGCCTCTGCTTGATTCACCACATTTTTACCTGCTCTCCTTACCTGTAAAACCATTTGCTGCTTTTCTTCAAAATCCAGCTTTTGGGGCTGCTGGACAATGAGCTGAACCATGCTTTCTGAAATGGCAAATTGAGGTTGCACAGAAAACACGTCCTTGTCAGGTCCCTCCAGGGTCAGGGCAATTCTTCTGTTCTATTGAAGCACAGAGACATAATTTATGCTTGGTCACGCATATAATATATCGATGCTTATTGTCAAGGCTACAAAACTACCAAATGTGACATTTGTTGGATTTTTCTCACCTCATCTGCCTTGTCCGCATCTTTGACTGTCATGCTGATGTTAAACGATCCCAGAGAATTCTCAAAGATCTCTCCTGTGAACCGATTCTCCTGCACGCATGAGGACTCCGCTCCTGCCCCTCCACACTTGTAAAACTCAGGCCTGTTGTCATTCACATCAATGATGGTGATAACTACGGGTGCACTTGTGCTGCCATAAATCCCATTGATGTTTATCTTGGACTCAGTGGCCTAGAAAACAATACAAGACATTACAATACAAACCTGGACAAGACTTTGAAGTATCGCAAAATGTCTAATCTATTCTCTAATCCTAATGCACTGTGTAAATGTTAATTGTGTCAATTTACATTAGAGAGACTGTTGACTGTAGTCTCTCTCACTGTAGAGCGAATGTTTTTTTTATTGCTACAGAGTTTTAGCTAAAAGTTTTATTAGAGTATCAAGCAGGCGTTCTTCCTGTCTCTTCAGTTTGTTTCTCAAGGTGACTGGAATCTCTTTAAAAAGTTTGATGTCGGTGTTCCGGCCCGACTTTGCAAACAACAGTTTTGGCGTGTTGTTAACAGTGATGGATTACTCTGAGCTTTGTTTTCTGTGCTGTTTGGAACTTAATTGGAGTGAATGACCCTCTTTGGAAAAAACGATTTGAACTACATTTAACGGTGGTGCATGGCTATAACATTTGGGGGAGAAAAGGAAAAACTGTAATCACGCACAACCATTACAATACTACTCAGAAGTACATGTTATTATCGAACAGATAACACTCACATCGATACTTTTAATTATTTCAGGGCACAATTAATGCATTATTATATACTGCATATATCTATATATGAAGTTACCATACATATAACTTAATGTATAATGTACAGTGTACATATGCTTTCTATGCATATATTTTTAGAATATATGAATACAACCCACAAAAAACACACAGTCTATAAGTGTAGTAATAATTTAGCAAATTATACCTTGACAGTCAGGGTAACAGATTCACCAACAACTTCGCTGTCAATTCTCGAATGAACAGATATCACACCAGTTTTCTCCTGGATGACAAACAGGCCATCTGCTGTGGAGTCTGTTGAATACACAAACATACTTTCACCACTGTTTACTCTGTGAATTGATGTAGAGAGTATGAAATATTCTTGCCATTTGCTGTAATTGTTCAAATTGTTGAAGCTCACATTCGATGCTGTAGCTGATTTCATCGTTGATTCCTGTGTCTTGATCTATGGCGGTTACCTTAAGCACAGTTTGGCCCTAGAAAACGAAAAAAAATGACGCACACGCACACGGCTTGACAATTAAATGTAGGCTTACTGCATTAACATGGTGTGGGATTACTGTAATCTTATCATTCAATGAAATTTGTTCATCCTCTTCAGATTTGACAGTCTTGTTGTACAAAATAAATGTCATGTCAGGTCACATCATGTCACCACACAAGTAATCTGAGTCCACTTTATGGAATGATATATGTTTCCACCAACATACACAAACTTATGAGATTTTTTACAATTGAGATTATCTGGAATGCGGTATAAAAAAACAATAATTCAATAATAATTCAAATCTTAATTCAGTGTTTGCATTATCTGTTTTGGCAAATGAATTACTTGCACTCACTGAAGGAGAATTCTCCTCTACTCTGGCCACATAAGGAAGCTGTAAGAACTGTGGGTCCAGGTCTGCCACATCCAGAACCCTGACAATAGCAAAAGCAATGCCGTACTTGTACTGAATATCACCACTGCATGAACCTCCACTGTCCTGTTACAGAACACACAGAAACACAGAAATTCAAAACTGTTAGCAAATGTGAATAAGAATGTTTTGTATGCCATTGAAATACTCGTGGACTAAAAAAATATGGTTATGGTTTCTTCATTGAAATGATTCAATTCATCATTACACTGAAATGATCCAAATCATTTAAGTGTGACAAAAATAAAATAAAATAATAAAATGCTAAATTAATTAATGAAGATTCATATTAGGGGTGAGGATGCATTTCAAAATACAGTGGTAAATGATTAATCATACAAAACTTAATTACACGTTGCTGTATATTTTGTAAACAAATTTGTTGCACATCACACTCAAAGACTCATGTAGAGACAATAAAGTGGAATTTTCCAAAAGGGAGTATTGACCAGAAATAAGAAAAGAAATTATCCTAATCTTTAAGCAAAATACTCACAGTTGCGTTTAACGTCAGACGATAGAAAGTGCTCAGAGCTGTATAATTTAGATTTCCCTCTAAAATGACATCACCAGATGTCCTGCTGATGGTAAACAATCCAGGATGGTATGGAACAACCTAGAAAATGTGATAAAAATGAATCTTTAATAAACTCCATTGAGCATAATATATGTAGGGTGCATGATTTATAAAACTCACTTACGTCGTCAATATGGTAGTTGACATGAGAAGCACTTCCAGTGTCGGCATCTGTGGCTAGCACCCTAAACAGAGTCGATCCTCTGGCGGTATTCTGAATGATCGGAGGGAGATAGAATCAAGGATTGAAACACAATGTTACGAAGATAAATTTCCAAATTGACATGTTGATTTAAATGTTAATGTATCTTGCACAGTATACATAAATCTAATGAGAATATATTTTATCAAATTCTCTCCACTCAGTGATCTCATAACAGGTGAAATGCATATTAGTTCATATGAAAATGTTATCTTACAAATTTCAGCATTCATCAATGATTGAGGTGCTTGATATCAAAGGTCTAAAATAAACTTACCTCCAGGACTTCTTTGTCGTACGTAGACTGGGTAAATATGGGGCGGTTGTCATTAGCATCTCTTAATATTATTACTAAAATCTTTGAAACCTGTTTGAAGAAAAATGCACAAAACCTCTATAAATATAATGTAAACACAGAGATATGACATATAATGAATAATACTCAGATACAGTAAATTTCACTTACTATATTCAAACCGTCAGAGACAATAACTCGAATGGTAAGTGAATTATCAAGCTAAAAAATAAAACAACACAAACTTTCACACTTAATAATATGAAGGGTTTTAACTTTTGTTTTAAATGTTATCACATATCATAGCAAACCTCTCTATCCAGATCGCTTTTCACTGTCACTGTCCCAGTGGCTCGGTCAACTTGAAAATAGTTGCTTGGAGGGGAAATTTCATAAGACAGTTTGTCATTCTCTGCATCCGTTGCATTTATAGTAAATGCATAACCACCTATGCAACAAAAACAGAAGGACACAACATATCTGTCATACTAATAATAATACATAAAAAGAAACTTGGTCTCCAAAAATATCTCATAATGCATATCCTACCTGGGGGGATGTCTTCACACACATTTTCACTCTCGTTCAAAATTGTCGGACTGTTATTTGCTGTACAAAGACAAACATTGTAAATATTAAGAAGTGTTGTAGCAGTGCTGAGAAGATTGCAGCTAAACTAAACTGCCTATACTCACCATTGGTGCAGCTTATTAGGCACAACAGTAATACACATCCCTCAAACCTCCCCATCCCTACAACTTAAAACAAAACATCACAAACATTAAACAATTTAAATGTATTGAATAAGAAATTTCAAGACATGGTTTTCTATCAAAAACTGGATAAAATGCCATCAATGTCAATCAAGCAATTTATGAGGTAACAATAACTATTAAGACACCTGTCGTGATATCACATTTGGGGGTGTGGCCAGAAGTGAAAGATACGGGAAGTTACAGCTTTATGTGATTTAGTATTGCTTTACTCTGATAACGTTAGACACTACAAGGACAGAGCATGAGAAGATATTATATTCAAACATAATGTTATCTATCCTATCATCTAAGAGCCTACTCCTAAACAAATCTATTATTACATTTAAATACACATTGTAATAATAACACTGCGACTACTACTGCTGCTAATAATATTATTAGAATTACTACTAATAAGAATAATAATACGTTTCCGTGGTATAACACTTTTCAATGTTCTCAGACACATTTTACAATAGAGAGAATAAAATCACATGGAATAAAACAACTGTATCAGTAATCAGTGTGCATGTTTAGAACAGCATTATATTTTGCTCCCCAGACTACAACTATGAACATCACAATTTCTATTAATAAAGAAAAAAACGAAAAATGAAACTCAAATTCACATGAACACGTTAATTTAACTGTACATCACATTTAAAACGCAGCAGTCAGACTTACGAGGTGATATCCGCACAGGTGCTTCTCTCTTCCTGATGTGAGGATGAAACCTTTGACTCTTACTCCACCTGATCCTCCTTATCCTCTCCACGTTGTAAACATGAATGATTAACAGGAGAAACACACAGCCAATAACACTTCACTAAACCTCCTCCCTCACTGTGTGAGTGTGTTGAAAGAAGCCACACCAGAGCTGTTACTGACTGTGATCTGTCACACTAAAGGCTTGTTGTGAGAATTCTGCATGGTACATGACAGCAATTTGCAAAAAAAATCAAACAGACAAAATTGTCCTCCAACTCTATGCGTGTGAATACCATAAGGCTGTACACGCCTGGGTAGGGATGGAAGACAGCCCGGTGAACTCCTCAATCATTGGCTGGGTCTGTATGGCACAAGGCCAAATGGATCACCAATGTCCATCCCAGGGAGGGATGATACATATTAGCACCCCAGGAGCATCACTCTTTTGCATCTGTTTTTGTTGTCATGTCAAATTACAGGAATAACTTTACTTCCACTGAGATGGATTTGTGTGGCATGAGCAGGGCTCTTGCTTATACGCGTCTCGTCAAATCTAGGCAGTGAACCAAAGCCCAAACCCATCCACCTCCCTTGTGTGCTCTTCCCAGTAAGCTCCCTCCCCCCCGTGGCCTGTCCTCATAACGAAAGGGCTCGGCACAAAGGATTACAGTATGTTCGCTCATGCTCACAAGCTTCATTCTTAATCAGACATTTGCCTCAAAACAAAAACATGGCACTATATCGCTTCACTTTGACAGAGCAGAACAGACCAGACAGTAACCATTGCCCAATTCCTGTGCTTTGCGAAGAAGGAAAACCCTCACGCACACATTTAAGATGAGAATCTATCACAACACTATTGAAAATTTCAACAAATACTATTTAAGTAAACACAATTGGTGCCCTATATACAGTATGTATGTAGATGGAGGTTTGAGTCGGTTCTCAGTGGTCTTCCAGTACAAGAACAAATCAACAAACTGTAGCATCTTTCAAAACCTGGGGTACAAGGCGCCTCTCAACAGGAATAAAAGAATGGTGGAAATATTGCATAATTTTTGAGACGGCTAAAACTACACAACCAAAGGGGAGCAATGACATACCACAAAAAATAATAACATCCACTGCTCACATCAGTAAGCTCAGTGAAACTCGATAAAACTCTGGTAATCTCATCCACTTAGACTTTGGTTTATGACTTATTTTTTGCAATGATGCGGACAAAGAAAGGTTGGTGGCACAATAAAACACCAGCAACACAGTTTGCGTAAATGGAAACGCATGTAAAATAAATAAATGAAACAAATACCTGGAGTAATAAAAAATATCTAGTATATATGTAGGTATCACATACATAAAAAGTGCTCTGGTCAACATATCTCAGATGAAAATTTAAAAAAATCTGTTGTGGTGATTTCACAAGCAGGAAACAGAAAGTGTCATTATGTTACAGGTAATTGCGCTGTCATTGCCCCACCCAGCCATACAAAAGATAAAAATATGACTGAGACACCTACTCAGGCATCAAGGGTTAGAGTCATGTTGTGTACCGATGAGCGTGTCAAAACAAGGGCCAAAGTTTACATTTGTCTCAAGCTTTACACCACTCTGCGTAGAAGTGTGCCACAGAGAGAAATGAAAGTGCAACTGTGCTCTGTTGTACGCATTTATAACATCTGCATTTATAACTGTTCAGCGAAAACAAAAACTTGCAGAAGAAAAAATTGCTGTCTACCCCTCCTCATCTGACATACAAATTTGATACTGTAAATGTGATTAATCACCTCGAGAGAACATGAAGACACTGACACACTACCCACCCCTTGGACAGCACGCATCAAACTCATTTATTATCCAACTAGGTCTTTGACTGAGTTCGACAAGTTGGAAACAGTTAACTGTAGTGACTAAATCCTTTACTTAAGCCACTACCGGCTGATAAGGGCCTATAATTGATTAGATTTTTACTCAGTAATAAAATACTGTCTTTTACTTTTTATTCTTACTTAAGTATAACCACAATGTTAAAATAAAATACAACCAAACACGTTATCAGAGTACAGTTAAAAACTGTTCGCTTCTTTCCTCATCAGCAACACCTGTAATAACTGACATGAACCTAAATCGCCTGTGGCCAGCCTCGGCCTTTGCCACAGACCCGTAGCACCTCTGTTGGTATGGAGGAATACAACACTTAACACAATATCACATACATGCCTCTTCCAGTTTCTGAAAACTACAGACATTTCTCTGAAACTGGGATTATCGAATTCACCAAAGTGCCTCTGTGTGGCTTTGGCTTTTATACTTAAGTTATATTTTTATCCTGCACCAACATTTGTTCTCTAATTTACCAACAGTTGGAACTTAGTGATGTCACAGAAGTCAGTTTCCCTGACATTGCACAGCACCCTCTACAGACACTAAATGTAATACATTGTTTTCACACGGTGAATAGTGTTCCACGAGACCGACAGAAAGAATTTGACGTTGAAATCTCCGTTTAACAACAGTTATGAAGCAATTATGTAATCACAGAGTCATGAGAAGACAAAAGCAAAACAGTATGGCAACACTGTCTATTTAAACAACATCCAACTTCGCTTTATATCACCATAGAAAAGTACATTCAAATACTGTATAAATCTGGTGTAATAACTCCACGTTCTCTCTCTTTTTCACATCTACTGCTGACAATAGTACAGGTTAACGTTCTTGCGCGCTGACCGTGGATAGTAGGGCTGTCACATTTGATCCATCCATTACGGTAAAAATGGCAGCATGGCGTGCGCTCTGTGCCCTGCAAATACGAAGAAATGGGGGTGTAACGGGGAACCGTAGAAAGCAGAAACAGCTGCGGCCGCTAGGTTAATGTTTTCAAAACGAAAAAATAGCGATTACGGACTCAATTTCTTCTTTACAGCGCCATTAGCCCGCGCCGCTGACAAAGAGATTGAGCTGGTAATGAGAGGGTGTAATGATTTGCACCTTTTTTTACGCGAGTGGTCAAATCCACGGAATGTTCCATACGGAGACAGCTGAGCATAGGATGCCGCACTTAGCCTAACGAGATGTGAACATTATAAGGAAAATATCACTGATCGGATGTTTGCATACTAACAATCAGGTAACTACTGTCCTGTTTCTTTGAGTTTTGTTCGGGGTGTGTGCTGGGGTTTGTGGTGCATGTTTACACGCTATGGTTGCGGGTTATTAGGGCTGTCATCCAGCTCAGCCTCCAGCCCCTCCTTATTTTGCTGCTACCGAGTGCGATGTTGTAATGTTTACGTTTGGTCCGTGCTTGCATAGCGCTGCTCCTCTCTATATAGGCAGCTTTGTATTAAGTGTATAGTTGGTAATGCATTCAAAAGACCCGATGCAGCTCACTATTTTGCACCGAGGCAACCAGAACAGGCGAAGGAATTATTTATTAACTGTTACTGGATAAATTGGGCCTGACATGTACCATATTAATGACCCAGTAATACCCGATTGTCTGCTTCTATCGCACAAATTTTAGAAAATGTTGTCGTAGACTTTTGGAAAAACACAAGTGAGGATATTAGCGTAATGAAGGATTTTTCCTCTCTTGAACCTGCGAGTGCATATTACATAACCGGCTGGATATATAGTAGGACACCAGTCACAAAAGAGAGGATTACAATTGAGTGCGACATTTTCACCGTGCAATTACAGTAGTTGTTGTTTGATTTACATTGTAGTTATTCCATTTTTTAGGAACATACCAAAACCGGTTTGCCGAGCTTAGTTTGCACATGCCGAATATTTGAAGTCAAAAAGTCCCGTGACCTGGCGTCATTGTACAGTGTGTACGAGAGGTTAGAGAGCAGAGATAAAGACCATCTTTGAGCAGACCCTAAATTGCAGTTAATCCAAGGAAGCGTGTGTCCATTTGCCATTTGTTAGTTATTTTAGTCGAGAACTTCGCTTAGATTTGTAAGCAAAAGTCCTCATGGAAGCATCATTATTTTGCTCTTAGTTATATTATTGTGTTATAACTGACTGGGTAAAACAGTAATAGACATGCAGGGATTTCTCTGGTTGTTGTCAGGAAGTGAAGTGTGGCGAATAGATTCATGTAAACATCTATGTTTTTACAAGGTGCAAAGCAACAAGAGGAAGTGCATGTTTTGATACACTGTGCAGCACAGACGGTCTCTGTCTGCTGTCTGTTAATGCTACGCGCTGATTGGTCCAGACATAAAGTAGGCGTGGCCCCACATAACAATGCACTTCAAGGAACATGCACGCGCCAAATAGTGTTTCCAATTAGACGTGAGCTGTGGCTTTCTGGTGAGATTAGCAACCGTTAGTGCTCTGTGGGTTTGACGCTAAAACAAACTCAGACGAACTCCGGTGTGAGCTGCACGCCATTACGCGGTTTTTGAGACAACGGAATTCCTCTGCGGTTGGAAGCAGTTGCTAGCTGGCTAACGTTAGCGAGCTAACAGCAACACCGTTAGGACATTGTGGAAAATCTATCGGAAGAAAGGCAGATTAGCAGTGTTAGCTAACGTCACCTTCTACTGCACAGCGTTACTCCACCAGAGCCGACTCCATGCACGGATAACTTGATGGGACACCTCATTTATGAAGCTGAAACACCTGCCACCCCCCCTTGTCACTGAGCCACTAGCTAACAAAGTAAGATGCGGATTTCTTGTTGGCTTACACAGCGAGATAAACACGCATTTACAGTGCTCACTTTATGGTGCACCGTGTGAATTATATGCATTGAATATGCAGCAATTCCTCCTAACCTCATATCACATGACGGGTTTACTATGATGCTAAATAACGGTAGAAGCAGGGGCTCCTGCAATGGGACAAAGCGTCAACTAGCCTAGCCTGGCTAGAGTTAGCTCTTCTCCTTCAGGTAGGGTCGTGCCTGGACTAAAGAACCAACGGTGTGGGCGCTGATGTCTCTCGTGTTCGCGGTGGTGTGCACGACTCGTTGTCTGCGAAAGTCTAACGATACATTTGCATGTTGGGCCGTTTTGTAGCGAACGGTCCCGCTTGCCTGCCACATCTTTTGTTGTTGCTTTGTCTCCTGAGCACATGGCTTTCCATGTTTTTGTTCAGGCAGGCGACAGCGACCCCTGTTTATTCCGCTTCCCGCTACCGCACAAATTAACACTTGCTGTCTAACGATTATGAATTACCCTCAAATTAGCATTTTGTTGAAGTCAGATGTCTGTAATCCGAAAATCAAAACTGTAAGTAAGTAATGTATACAAGTATACCAATATTATAATCGGAAACGCCCTCTGTCCTAAATAGTAAAATTTTGAATTCAGATGTAATTGTACCGTACAACACATTATTTTAAAAGGTTATACTTCCTTTTGTAGATTGAAGTGGTTTACCTTTCTATTGTAGCATCCCTTATGTATATACCAATTAAAAGTCCTAATAAGATCTCAAAGTTGGACACAACATCAAAGGCTGGTAGTACACTAAGATGCTTGGTTATCATATGTGTTCACCTCATGACAGTTGGAAGTTAAGTTTTTATTCCTTAAAGGTTTTATTTTATAAATAATGTAAAAAGACAAAATACGACAACATTCACTGTGAACTGATCTGACAGACCTACTAGAAGTTGAACAAGTTATTTTTTCCCCCAGTGATATACAAAGTTATTAGATTTTTTTTATCATTTAGATACTAAATATTCTCACAGTACAGTGAAATTAAAATTAGATTGATTGATATGTATGTGACACTGTTAAATATGGGAGTGTCTTCCAAAGTGGGGGTGCAGCTGCCCTGAGAGAACGCCAGCGAAATTGATGAGGATCCTGGTAAAAAACTGACCGTTTTGTTTTTATAATAGTTATCTGAGTGAAATGTGAGGAGTGAGTAGAATTGCTGTATTTTTCTGTACTGTTAGCCTGTAATGACAGTTGGTGATTAGTGAAATTGTGTGTTTTCACAGGGTTAAAGACAATCAGAGGCAAAATACAAGTGCCTCCACTGTACCGTTTCTTTTCCCAGAGCGTGACTCGTCTGCTCGACGTCACCAATGCGACCATGGGAAATAGCAGTAAATAGGCTGCCACCAACAGCCCCCTTAAACCCGAGGAGGTTCCTTGGAGAGCCCTGCAACACCCCAGTGCATCTCAGGAGAAGGTAAAAACTATGCTCTCTCTGGCCTTAATTCTTTTTTTTCTTCTTCTTTCTTTTTTTATATTGCGTCACAGTTGATTTAAATGCATGCATAGTTGAAGATTCTTTCAACAATAGCTAAATGTCATCTTCTGTTGTGCATCAAGTTGCCTCCCAAACAGGCGTAACCATCATTCTCCCCAATTGTAAATTAAGGTAGTAAACATTTGTCAGAGCTGACGACAGAACAGCAGTCTGTTGGATAGTCATCCTGTCTAATAACATCATACATTTTCTTGCTTTCCTCTACAATCATTGCCTTTGTGATTTTTAGGTATTTGTCGGCATAATGGAACACAACACATTACAAGCAAACACAATAGAGTTAAAGCAGATCTTTGTGCTCAGTCATCTCGGGTTTAGATGTCTTCAAAGTTGTACCTGTTCTGAGTCAGATGATAAATGTAACGTTAAACTATAGAAAGCACATTTCAGGATGCTGACGTCGTTGTAATGGCTGAGTGTATAGCTTTGGCTCTTAAAATGATGTCAAATTATTGTGTACAATGGGATGTTCAATAGCAACTCTTTCAGCAGATCTGTTAGGAGCCTAGGATTTTGCAGTATGCAACATGTTCCCCTGCTCCTATGTAGTAAAGTTATATGGACTGGACTGCTTTAGAGAAGGGAGATTTCCAAGCACCCATTGTACCACACACACACAAAATAAAATCTCTAAAGTGGGAATCGCTTGTTTTCACTTAATTTTTGTTGCAAGATATTTCATATTTCAAAAAGAAGCATGCAGCATGTTGTACTGTGAAAATCTGATAAAATGCTTTAATCACATTTTTTTTCTCCATGTTTCAGCAGATTTCTATTGTTACCATTATCCAATGTTTTTTAACCGGCAAACACTGCATTACTGAACAAGCATTGTGTCTCTGACTATAGTAATTTGCTGAGGTACAAATGACTGAACATGGTCCTTTCTTTTTCACGCACTGTTCAACCCCCTAATTAAGTTCTGGTGGAAGAATAATGTCTTGAACTATTTGTGTTAATCAGTTTTTTTTTCTTATCTCACAGCCCACCAGTGAGGAGCCAGTGGGGGAGACGAGACAGGCCTGTGCTGCACACTTCCCTCATCCAGGATGAGAACTTCCATCATCTGCTTTTCTCCCAGCATCACCAACAGGTTCCTTTAGATGAGTCCAGACAATACAGCCACACCAGCACACCGCCACGCATGCTTCACCCTGCTGCTGCTCACCTGCCCCAGCAGAACCCCATCATGGTGGATCTACACGACCAGGTAACAGAAAAAAATGCTTGATGGGTTTAATGATAAAGCAATGCGCTGGACTATCTGAATGATGTTGTTTCTTTTTAAATGTTACACAGTAACATTTGATAGTGACTAAGGTTTTGTTTTTGTTTTTTGTTTTTTTGTAATGATTGCAGTTCAGTAGAAAATCACCCCATGTTCTCCACTTTCTCCTTAAAAGATGCACCAGGGATCTGTTCCAATATCATACACAGTTACGACGGTGACGACCCATGGATTTCCCATCCACACCGGGCAGCCCCTTCCAGGCTGCAACACTCAGCAGCTCCCAGCATGCTCGGTAATGTTCAGCGGACAGCTCTCTCTGCTCTGCTGCCTTCCTCCTCCTGTGAGTTTGAAAAGGAAGAGCCCAAATGTCAGTGGCATCCATCTAGCACACCATACCAGCCATGCAATCCGTCACTGTTCATAACTAATGAATAAGCTGTTGCTGTTACTGAACAGGATTTGTGGTTACTTCTTGATGTTGGCACAACTACTAACAGCTGTTACCGATCAGTTGTTAAAACTCAGATTTTTTTTTAAAATACAATTTGCTCTTTTATGTTGTGTAAACATTCCTAATACTGTTGGTTAGAGTGGTGTTGTGCTGTGGGTTCGTTTAATTCATTGCTTTTGCTCACTACATGCTTACTAATGGCTTTCATATTAACTGACACACTTTAAATGCTAACTAATAAACAATCTTTCTTTGAAGCATAAGCTGCATTAAATTTAATGATTAGAAATAAAAGCTGAACCAGTGATTTAAACTTTCCTCAGGTTTATGTAAATTTTTGTGCTCTTTTCTCTGTCACAGCTCATACAGGCGTGTACCATGCAGCACATGCCAGTGTCTTATCAAGCATTTCCACCGCTGATCTCCAGCGAACATTTTATATTGCACCCAACCCCATCTGTACCCCCGCACCAGCCACCGCACCTTACTCCTCTGAGCCAGTTTGTCCCTTTACAGCCTCAGCACCCACGCATGGTGAGTGGTCTACAGTACAAACGGAATCATGAATGGATTTGACGTTCCAGTGGATGCTTGTATAGAAACTGTTTTCATGGCACTTGCTTTCTCCTGTCAGCCTCTGCAGAGGGTAGACAATGAAGTTGACCTTAGAGGGGACCAGCACCCATTAGGGACCTTCTCCTACCCTCCGTCTCATCACCCACCAGCGCTGCCTCCTTCTCTGCCCCTGCAGTATCTTCCTCAAGAGCCTCTGCATCAGGAGCTTCCTTACGGAGTGGTAGGACAATTTCTTACACATTTATTAAATCATCTTAACCCTAAAGATGATGATGATTGAGAAGGCTCTGAGCTGTAGGTGGATGACCAGTATTTAAAATCGCAAGTATACTCCAAAATTAAAAACGGTGTGATCTCAAAGGCAGCGTGACAGATTTGTGAACAAACAGAAGTGCTATGTTCAGCTGTGATTCCTACAGTGTACACAGACTTCTACTGAAAACTGGATGAAAAATTTCACACCCACTAAACACAAACTGGTTATCAGACGGTTTGTTGTGTTCTTTCTCACCTTTTTGGCATGCTCTTTAAAGGAATGATTGTTTGACTGTTTTTTAGCCACTTGGAAAGACATCTATTCTGAGTCAGTCTACTATGATTAGTGTTTTTACACACAGAACAGTCACTGAATTAACCATAAACAGTCAACAACTCGTTTGTTGTTGATGGTTAAAGTATGACTTTATAAATAGCGCTGTGTTGTCTGTCCTTGGACAGGCAGCCTTCAGTTTCAGCGTTCTTAGACACACTATGGTGGAACACACCAAATTCAACCTTCTGATACTCCTGCTGCCATTATACTGTGCAACTACAGAACACTTATTTGTAAAGCAAGCATTTTTTTTATGCACAATTCCATTAATTTGTGGTGTTTTTCTCAGCCATATCCCCACATGTTGCCCCGGCGAGTGAGTGGACAGAGATACCGGTTACAGCAGCCTCTACCCCCTCCCCCACCCCCTCCATCTTACTACCCAGGCTTCCTCCCTTATTTCCTGTAAGTGTCTACAGTATGAACACACCACCCAATTTCTGAATAACTTCTGTGCACCTTTTCATTTACATGAATATACAATACCACTTCAATAATGTAACTGGCCTCAGTCATGTCACATTCTAGTGTGTATGATTCAACAACACAAACAAAGGTTGTGTTGTTTTCTTTTTTTGTATAATTTTGAAAGTAAAAGCCAAGGACTCAGCAATAATTCACTCTACTTACCAGTGTCGGCAGTTGTTGTAAAAGTGCTGTTCACTAAATGATTATGTTAATGCTTTCCTAATAGTTGTTATTTCCCTGTGTCTAGGTCAATGCTTCCTGTGCCTCCAACAGCAGTGGGCCCAGCCATCAGTCTAGACCTGGATGTGGATGATGTAGAGATGGAGAATTATGAGGTATCATTGATAATATAACAAATGCAATCAAAAGGTACATCAAAGATCTGATTAGTGTGAGTATAGATATCCTTTAGGTTGGTGAATTGATAAACTAGAGAATGTCAGAAGAACAGTTGCAATTTGCCCTACAGGTGTTTTTTGTATATTAAAATTTTGTTAATGTATTTGTATCAGATTTAAATCCATTTGATATAAACCTTATAAGAATTGTGATTGTGCTACTGGATTTAATTCCCTTCGGGATTAATAAGTTATCTACCGTACTTTAAAGGACTATAAAGCACACCTAAATATAAGCCGCACCCACTGAATTTAAAAAAAATATTTATTTTGAACATAAATACGCTACACCTGTCTATAAGCCGCAGGTGCCTACATTGAAACAAATGAACTTTACACAGGCTTTAACGAAAGACAGTGCCTGTAACACGGCTTGTAACAAAACTGTCACTGTCTTCCTCCTCCTGCGCACTGAAACCACTGAAGTCATCTCCTTCGGTGTCGGAGTTGAATTGCTTCATCCGATGTTTTCTCAGGATCGTTTTCATTGTCGCTCTTGTCATTTTCATCATTCGTCATTCGGCAAATTCCCCGCTGGGCTGGTTCTGCCCTCTTCAACATGCAGCAGTCCAGCCTCCCGAAACCCGTTGATTATAGTGGATTTTTTGACAGTGCTCCACGCTGTCAGGATCCACTGGCAGACTTGACTTGACAGAAATATAAAGACGCATAATATTTGTAACTCACCATTCAGAAACATCCTGCTGCAGCCGCAGAGCAGGAATTTCTGCCGGAGCCTCTCCCTCTGGGTCAGATTCTGGCTCAAACTGGTAGGGTTGAACAGCAGAGCTTCTGCCAGCCATGACCGAGCCAGTGTACACATTAGCACATGGCTACCAGGACGGCTACGGAGCCCAAGCCGCAGCCCCTTCCAGAGTGATTGACGTGAACTAGGCGTGGTCAGGTGCAGCTCATTACAATAAAGAGACACGCCCTTAAAACAGACCTTTCTGAACAGAGCTGTGTTAAGCTGATAAAGAGAGAACTACAATATTTGATCCAAAGGCAATTTTGACCGAAGCATGTCACAGACATGTCTTTAACACACCTGGGAACTATTTTAATTTGTGGAAAAGGGGCATAATATGGAACCTTTAAATTGCTTTGAGAGTATTAGAAAAAACAATGAGACCACCTTTAGACTGATGTTTTAAGGTACACTAAACATTAATAAAATATGAATAATACAAAATGCCTGTGTTTCAGTTTTACTGAGGGCTCTATTTTATAAGAAAATTGTCAAAAATCCCACACATAAGCGATCAGTTAAAGGGTTATTGCTACATTCTTTCTCTGAAGGAAATGCCTTTCGACCTCCTGCCCCATTCATTTTTTTGTGTGTCTTCATGCTTAAATTGTTGAGTTTTTTGGAGTTTGTAACAATAGTAACACAACAGCTTCCGCAAACATGATTCACTGTAGTGTCCTCAACTTTTTAAAACAAACTGGTTAGCGCCCAAGTGTTTGTGTAATCTCCTGTCCACTTGGTGGCGGTAGTGTACCACAACCTGGTTTACCAGACGCCAATAAACTTCAAAGAAGAAGACGAAACGACTGGCACTGATTGGTCCAGACTTAGAGCTCGGCTCGGCTCGACTCAGATAAACAAACCTGTCTGTTCTAAACTTAACTGAGCTCCCGTAGCTCTGTCCCAACACGTTTCACCGTGCCGTGGAGTGTGGTGGCTGGTTTGGAGACCTGGCTGTGTCTTTCGCCCAGAGACAGGCTGTGACAGCGGTAAGACTCGCCGTCTGAGGGCAGCCTTTGTCCCGCTAACATTACCCAGCATCCTCAGCCCATATCGGAGGTTTCGCTGCTAACACAATTTAGCTAGCCAGCGTTTTCATCCGTTACAGATAATATTGGAAGTAATTAACGGTAGGACACATTTAAGCCATTAAACCATTTATGTTGTTCGAGTGTTTCAAAATACAGACAGGCTTTGTGAGTATTAAGCGGCTATCTGCTGTGGATCAGGAGCGACTGAGCTAATAGCTGCAAGCTAAGTGGCGTCGCGGATGGATGCGCCCTCAGCTGATCAGTGTGTTAGCTTGTGGTGTCTAGCATTAACTGCAATGTTGTCGCTTATTTGGTTGTTTAGTCTTTAACTAAGAATTGTGTGTGAAAAGAATATAGCAAGTCTTGAGGCACCGTCAGGTTTAAACGTCGTGGGCGTCACTGAAAGGTCATGTTATCGATTAGTGTTGGGGACATAAAAATACTCAGTCATTCGCCGTAGATTCAACCATATTTAATGATAAGTGTGTAAAATGAAACGAGACCTTGAACCAGCGCCAGCAGTCGCCTAGCAACGTTGACTGTCTCCATCTTGGACGGCAATGGAGAGCTTATTGCCGTTAGCACATGGCATTGACATTCGTTCTGCGTCATTCAGATAATGAAATGGCTTGTTAATGCAAAATGTAGCAATGTTCAGAAAAACATCCGATCGGCCGAACAACAATACAGATGCGATCATGGTCACATTGTGATCAGATCTCTATCGCAAGTAGCCAGGTGAAGGCAATATTTTCTCAGGTGAGGCAAATTGATGATGTGCCCACAAGTTGCCTGTATTAGTTGAATGGGAGTTGTGCCTCGGCATAAATGTTGGCGCGCACCTGGAATTAATTGAATAAGATCATCCACAGAGCAACGTGTAAACTTGAACTGCTTGATAACCTGACTGCTGAGATTCAATCACAATACAGGAAGCATCCATGTAACGTGATTGCGTTTGAATTTTTACAAGACCAGTAAACGTGTCCTCTGTGCATACTTCTAAAATATGTCACTGACTACACCCTGCCTAACCTGCAGGCAAAAAAGGGGAGTGTGCAGCCTTTCCAAACTGGCTGTTCAATGAAAAATACAGAGAAAGAATTAAAAAAGTAAATTCCCCCAAAATGAACATTGCAATTAAATAAATGTGTGTTGAAATGATCCGGTCTTGCGCCGCAGTTATCCGTCAGAATGGAGACTGGAAAACAAGACTGAAGAGAAAAAAAGTTCACGGAGACAGAAATTGAGATAACATGGTGAATGGACTGCATTTCGACAGTGCTTTTAGCCAAAGAGCTTTACAACGTTCGTCTTACACTCACACATTCACACAGTGACGGCCCAGATAACCACGCAAGGCCCACTTGCTTGTCGAGAGCAATTTGGGGTTAGTGTCTTGCTCAGGTAGCAAGACACTAACATGGACATGGAGGAGCGACAAGCCTTCAATCACTATGTGATCACCTTACCACCTTCAGTCTGTCATCAGTGACAGCAGATTTGACGCCCAGGGTTTGGCTCTCCGTCCATTTATGCTGTCCGATTTTCTTGTGTGCATACGGATGGTCAGAGTTTCCATACTGGTGTGCACGTTACCCCCCTTTTCTAAAATAATTAAATAAATTCCAACAGTTGTGGTGAGGTGTCAATTATGTTACATGCCTCAACAAATTGATCTGCAGTCAAATAATCCAGTCAGTCGTTCACAGTAAGCTTTACATTGATCTGATTCCACTGTGTAATTATTCAGTTTGTCAGACAGTTGAAAATTATTGCCCTAATAGAAGATGAGTCAACATTTTACTTGCACGAAACCATATTGTATGTTTTTGTGTTACAGGTTTACAATGTCTGAACTTTTTATGGAATGTGTCGAAGAGGAGCTGGAACCATGGCAGAAACAGGTCCCACAGGTTCACCTCATTGATGATGATGACGATGAACCCATCTTTGTCGGAGTGCTGTGTATGTCTAAGCACTTAAATCATTTGCGTTTCATAATGCTCAAAAATGCAGCTACGAATCATACAACCTCCTGCTCTTACTTTTGAATATCGATTGTTTACGTTTATTACAAGCATTTATTGTTAATGTAAAATCTTAAAGCTTGTCCAGAAGTTGTCACATTTTTGCACATCCATTTTTTTTATGCATGTTATTGCAGCTAATAACCAGAAGAACAGTAAACCTGAGCCTCCAGCTCTCCAGAAAAACAATGCAGGGAGAGCAGAGGTACCGGCTCCGGGTCCTCAGCAAACCATGGGCCCCTCACAGATTATGCTACCATTGAATATAACTGGAAATACTTTGAAGACTGCGCCATCCAATGTAACACCAGTGACTCCACAGCCTGTCATTGTCAATAATCAGGTATTATTTTAGTTGATAATGTATTGCAAGCACATATCTACCGTGTAACTGTATATGTAATATTGTAACTTAAAACATTAATTACTGGTACATTTAGGGTTTCACTGGTTGCAAAAATCATGTAAACCCCCTGGAATTTGAAAATGCATCCAGACCTACGAACACTTTGAATTATGATAAAATATCTCAAAAGTTGTCAGGAGTTGAGTTTTGCTCTGCTTGAGTAGAAATTAGGTGAGGGTGCGTCAAGGCTCCGATGCTAGGCTAATCTTACCAAGCCAAACCTCATTGATGTGTTTGCTGAAATCATTTGTTGATTTTTTTTCCTATTTAATTTTTCATTCCTATGTGTGCAGTCTATATTTCGGTAGAGCATTAAGAGACACCAGCTTAGCACAGCCTTTGATCATGGTTAAATGAGAATTTAGGGACAAAATAGGCAAATGCTAAGCCAGTGGCTACAAGGCATAAGGCTTCAAAATGCTTAGAAATGATTCGTATTCAATGCATAAGTATGAAATAGGTTTTTGTGTCTATTCTAATTCTTTGTTAGTACTTATCAGGTAGCTGGCATCATATGCTAGAGTGGGGGAGAAAATGTTAGTTTGTAGGGCTCTGACAGATATACTTGGTAGATTTATCTGATGAAACCTATCAGTTATGGATGGAAAATGCTTTAGACACAAGATGTACTGAGTGTTTTTTGATTTCACAGGTGGAAAAGTCATGGAGCAAGTTTGTCCAGTAAGATTAGAAATTGTGAATATTGAAATATTGGCTGAAATCTTTTACTTTTCAGGGCTTCATTGTGACATCTCCTCAATTAGCAAACAGCACAGAGTTCATCGCCTCTATTGGGTCACAATATCCTCCTGGGACATCATTTACAATATTACCAGGTAAAACTGCGTTCATTGGATTTAATTTGTTGGTATTACGTTTTCGATAGACTATCTTGATCTACAAAGATTACTAGATTTACTAGAAATGCGATATGTTAAAGCAATAGATCATAGGTAACCTATCTGCAGTTAATGCATACTGTCACACATCCACATTGTGTCCACTAGTGCATAGCACATGTGGAAAGGAACAGATTTTAGTGGACATGAAGTAAAAAGATATCATTCATTCATTTTCCTCCATTTTTCCATGGTTCTTTGACAGTGGATTGATTTCGCTTTGTTCCTCTTTCAGCTGGTCAGCCACAGATTTTCCAGCAGATCACACCAACCACAGTGATACCCGGTGTCATCCACAGGCCTCAAGTCCAGCAAATAACCAACAACGTTGTCACATTGTCCAATGTACAGAGTCCTACTGTGTATTCTACACAGCCAAACCAGCTGCCAGCAAACCGGCCACAGCCTATTCAGACATTTGCTGTACCTGTTAAGACCACCAACAATAATAGAGGTAATGGTTTTTTTTTATTCAAAGCAACTTGTTTAACCCAGTTTATATTTCACACTAAATGACTGAAATGTTTTATATTTCACATAGATCAGAGCTTGATAAAGCGAACATTACCACTGCCAATAGACAGCACAGCAAAAAGAGGCAAGTTTGATTCAGGTATGTCTTTATTACACGAGTGGTTGTGTTGTAATGCGATGAACCAACTCACCAGTTCTGTATGAACCTGTTATAGTTACTACTGCTCTGTTTTGATAGATTGTTTATTGTAATGTCACATCTTTTGTATTGTCATAGAACCTGGAAAAGTAACTGAAACAACTGAAAACGGGTTGTTAAGGATAAAGTGTCCAAAATGTCGATCAGAATTCCCTCAAGAAGATGTCCTGAAATTTCACATGATGGTGAGTGAAAGTTTTGTGTGTTTTGTCCATTTATTTTTTTACATTTTCTGCTTTATTGTGATAGTTACAGTAGAGAGACAGACGGGAAGGACAGGGCTCAGAGAGGGTGTTATGACTTGCAGCAAAGGGCACAGGTCAAAATCGAACCAGTGCCACTGCATAACGTGGTACGCGCTAAAACCATTGAGTCACTAAGTGCCCATTTCTGTAGTGGGAGTGGAGAGAGCCATGGAAAAAGAATACTAAATAGATATAGTAGATAAACAAATTAAATCAATTCATGTAGATAAGTGAGTGAAAATATGGTGCTGCAGGTTGTTGAAGTATTATCGAGTCATTGAAATTGCAAAAAAAAGCACAGAAACACATCTCAGATATTGCAAGAAAAATGTATATTAATGG
>OMNV01007685.1:2968-13393 GCA_900303265.1 Brotula barbata | reverse complement strand
AATGGTGTATTACGTTTTATACAATGTTGTCTTGTCTATTATGTGCAGGGCTGCACCTACACACACACACACACACACACACACACACACACACAGAGACTTACACTAAAGGAGAGGGAGTGAGAGGCAGGGAGAAATGGGTCATATCGTCTGTGGTTTTAGTCCATCTTTCCTTCCTGCTGTTTTTAACATGTTTTAATCCATACGTCTCACCACTGGCGTTGAAATATATTTTGTACAAGTCAGAAATTAATAAGAAGTCATCTCACTGATTGAAGCGGTTTTTGTATTTTAGAGTTGCTGTCCTGACCTTGTGGAAAGTGTATTTCCATCAAGTGTGAAAAATAATGCAGGCAAACGCATCATGCTTGTGTCAGACTTCTACTATGGACACTTTGAGGGAGATGGAGTCAAGAAGGAGCTGCAGAAGACGAACACGTTCAAGTGTCAGAGCTGTTTGAAGGTTCTCAAGAACAACATAAGGTCAGTTTACCTTTGTTTTCTCACCTTCAGTAAAAGAGCAGGATTTCATTTATTTTTACAATAAATCAATAGCAAGCAATCAATAACATTTTTTATCTGATTGAATTTATAACACAGAGGTTGTGAGGCTGTAATGTTTTTTGATCTTGTTAAAATGCTGCTAAAGTCCTGGAGTTGGAATTTTTTTTCCAGACTTGGGAATGTTTGGGAAAACTTTATTAGTATGACAAACCAAACTAAAAGATGAAAAGCAGAAACAATGATCTTTATTTATTTATCTATCTAACTACTATCTTACCTACTGATCTACTTACTTAGTAACTTAATACCTACTGGCCAGTGAGTGCTGCTTTGAGGTGTGTTGTGATTCCCTAACACGATCACCAATTGTGTTAATCTTTGCTAGACTAGAGCAAAGGGTTTATATTATTATTATTTTTTTAGGCTGTTTTTTGGGGTTTTTTTTTTTTTGCATTTCCTGCTTTTTATTGGGTTTTGCACAGTAGAGAGACGGACGGGTAGGACAGGGCCAAGAGGGAGGCGATGACATGCAGCAAAGGGCACAAGCTGGTACCAAACCCACACTGCTGCTCTATGTAGCATGTCATGTGTGCACCAGAGTTTGAAACAAATTCTCTCTCTTTCGTACATTTCAGTTGTGGCCAATAATATTTCCAGTGGATGCTTTCTTGTATTGTAGTTTCAGTTGTACGCACCTCTCATCTGCGTTGATATTGACAAATATTTCCCGCTAACTGTGCTCATCATTCATTGTGTACTCCCTTTGATTGATAGGAAGTGTGGCATTGGTTCGGATTCGGACCATTATAAAAATGTTTTCACTCACAATAGGACAGACACTGCTGATATTTAGTGACTACGGTTTGCTTGTTTGTGTGATTGTGTGTTCCGACATGTGAAAAAGGTATCAACTATTGAAAAAGTCTTATTAGTGTGCAACAAATAAGATAGGTGAGAAAGCACTCAAAATACAGCCTGCCTGTCTGCTGAATGTGAATTATGACCATGGATGTACTCTGATAGAAATTTGGTAGGTAGTTATGAAAAACGGTTTGGCTTTAGTTTGAAAAACGTTTAGAAACTTGGATTATGGTTTGTCCTTGGATATTACACTGGAATAGAATTTAGAAGAAGTATTGTACCAGAATTTGCGGCTGTTTTTTGGGACCAATTTCATGTGGGATAAACATTGATATGTCTTTGAGACAAACAGGGCTGACAAAACGGGAAGCTGTGAGTAGATAAGGGAGTGTTTGAGTGCTTTTGTGTGCTGTAGAAACTGGCTTCAGGGAAGTAAGAGTAGTAGCTATGTGGAGTGTGTTAGAAACTATTTAGTTTTGATACGATGCTTACTTGCTGACCCATACATCGATCCAGCTGCCATCTTTATGGATGTTCCAAAAAAAAAAAGATTTTCTAACAATTGATCTGACATTGTCTGTCTGACTTTGTCAATTTCAATTTTAAAATGCTATATTAGCATGACGACATATACTTACAGTTTTGACAAAGTACTGTGCAAACTGTACAATGACATAAAAAAAAAAGAATTGAAAAATAATAGAATGCAGAAAAACACTCAAAATGACAACAATAGATGAATCAGAAAAGAGCATTAGATGTATAGGATAATTGACATAGTTTCTCTCCTTCTATGTGTAATCATTCAGTGTCTCACCCTCTTATTGTCTTCTATTATCTTAACCAAAATTATGCTTGTCCATTGTACCAAACAAATATCTGAATATACAAACAGTAGGTGTCGGTGGTCTTCATATTTATAATTTGAATATTTACAAATTATGTAATATTTCATGCAATATTTATAATATTTACAACTAGATACATATTGATGTATTTATAAATTCAGAATGATAGGCGGTAATTAAAACATAACACCTTCTGTCTTCACTTTTTGGCTTTTTCTTATTTACTTTTTTTAATAGTTACCAGACATTTCCTGAGCTCAGTACATAAAAGAGAGAATTCACAACAGCTGAATGAAGTTCAGACTGTTGGATTTTGTGGAACATTTGTCTTGGTAACCCTGGTGCCAGCTATACATGTATTGTGAAATGTTTCCTAGGAAATTATTTCCCAATAGTGATTATATTGTCATAAAGTGTTCGTATACCAGAATGACTACATTCCCAAATGGCAGGTCAGTGTACACTTTGCCAAAATGGTCTATCTGGTGCCAGTAAAAACAAGTTTGGACAAGTTTGTTGTCCCTCAGAGCAGTTTTCCTCTTAGATAGATGACTGTATCGGACCATTTTCCCTCGTGGGCCTACCTATGAAAAATGACCGCTAGTTTAGGTGTCGTAAGAACGGCTCCTTTGATTAAATAACTTTGCTTTGGAACATCGCAGAAAAAGCCTCTGTAAGCTGCTTTTAATGGGGAAACACATTTGTACCACAAGCGCACTCTCAGAGTAGAGGTCATAGTTCATCCACATAAGAATTTCTATTAGGGGAGCTGAGGTAGCAGAATGTACGGGCTGAAAAATGGGCTGTGTCTTGTCAAAGCGAAGGCGGAAAGGTAGCTGTGGATGTGCTCGTTGAAGCCCCAGAGCACTACATCATTAAGCAAAACGACCATCTTTGTGTAATTGCTGATATTATAACGGCCATTATATACACTTAGAAAGTGAAGAGCACAGAGAATTGTTCATTTATCTTTTTAAACCTTTGGGACCTGGAGCATAACCATTGAATTTACACGGGCCACGCATTCTAATTTATTTTCCACAGCGCAACATTTTGGTTCAGTGCAAAAATGGGACTTTATCTGAAATTGAGAAAAATACGTTTTAAACCTGTGGTGGGACAGGAATCAAAATACTCCAAGTAATTCATAAAGATTTGATGGATGCCACGCATAAAAATCAGAAAACCAAAAAGGGACTCGTGAAACTCCCGCAACAGTCAACATGAAAATGTGTGTTCCAGGTCTGGAAATGTTTTTAATTGGTTTGCATCATCAGGAGTGAGAGTCCAGATGATTTCTTGTAAATCGGTATTCTCACACAGCTACTGATTTTACTGACCTTTGTTCGCCTAGAGCCAGCTGGAACAGGGAATACAAACGCACATCGAATCTGGTTCTTTATTTATGTTATTTTTTAAATTTAACTTTAATGTTGGATTGTTGGATTTTGAATTTAATCACATGTAGCAGTCCAGGTCAGACCACACGGCTTTCCATGTAGTTGTGGTCTTTACACCGGTTTAAATGGCAGTTGGCAATTGTGTAGATGGTAATGGGGTTTGACAAGAAATCTTTCTGTCTGTCGGTTTTCACTGGATGGTCTACCTGACTCATCACTGCTGAGATAGTACACATCAAAGCCTGAAGTGACTGTACTGCTGTGAGTGTGTGCACGTGCGCGCGTGTTGTCATTGTCTACTGTCTCTTTTTAGGTTTATGAACCATATGAAACACCACCTGGAGCTGGAGAAGCAGAACAGCGAGAGCTGGGAAAGCCACACGACTTGCCAACATTGTTACCGTCAGTACTTGACTCCCTTCCAGCTGCAGTGCCACATCGAGAGCGCTCACAGCCCGATCGAATCCTCAAGTATTGCAAAACGATCTACCCAACTTTATCTGACATGGCAGATTTGTTAATCAGTGAGTGTCCGTTCTTAATTTTATTTTATTTCCTTCCTCAGCCAATTGTAAGATATGTGAATTGGCATTTGAGTCAGAGCAGGTGCTGTTGGAACACATGAAGAGCAACCACAAGCCTGGAGAAATGCCCTACATCTGTCAGGTCAGTCTGCGCCCGTGTCAACTGTAAACTTACTGTTTGAACACCGGTGGTGTTGCTGCTTAGACTTTTTCCCTTCAAATCTGCAGAAGTAACAAATATTGATTAAATATTGACTTAGTGTCATACATGTCCATCTTGACAAGATGAACAGCGTCCAGTGACACTGAAGCAGAAAGATGACATTCTCTCCCTTTTCCTCCCCTCTCTTCTCTCTCATGACAGTGGAAAACAAACTGAATCATTTCAATGATTATTAAATATTTTTCTGTCACTCTAAACATTGTCATCAGTTTTTTTCACACACCAGTCAGACAAGTTGAGGGGAAATCAAGGCTGACATGTTGGTAACTGCACATTTGGCTACAGTACCCATGTGACTGTTTATGGTGCTGTCTAGCAGAACAAATAAACATTGACCCTCAGGGTTTAAAGTACTTGTTGCTGTAGAAAAAGATGGAAATATTGAATTGAATACTGAGTTTTAGAATACTGGCTCATGAAAACCAGGACGTACTCCTTAAGATGGTACTCGGGGTCAGCCGTAGCGAGTTGTGATGAATGTGTTTGAATTCCACTTCGCCACACTGTAAACAAAAGTAACATTTTTCTAACTGTTTCCGCAGGTGTGCAATTATAGGTCCTCTTTCTTCTCAGACGTGGAGTCGCATTTCCGAACTGCACATGAAAACACAAAAGACCTGCTCTGTCCCTTCTGTCTCAAAGTTCTTAGAAGTGGGCACACGTTCATGCAACACTACATGAAACATCAGGTACGGCCGAGGTTTGGCAACTGGCTGTCTCAACCCTTTACACTGAATTATTATGGCTAAAACTTCATTTGTTTTCAGAAAAAGATTATGGAATGACATATCAGCTGAAGGTTAAAGTGTGTATTAAAGTTGGTTTAAGTCTAAACTTGGTGATGGATTAAATTTTCACTGAAATGCTAACTGATATTGGTTCCAAAGATGTTGGAGAAATCTTTGTGGTTTGTGTTGGTTTTGCCAGCAAAGGAAAAATTCACTTTCACAAAACAGGACGAAGACACACGGCATTCAATCAGTGTTTTATTATAAAATCAAAGTCTCCTGTGTTGCCAGAGTCCTGCATGTGAAAAGGCTTGACGTTACACGTCTATCTGCAGACAATCCGTCGCAGCAGACACTACGCTCTAAGCTGTGAGGAGAAGTGTAAGAAATGAAATGAAATGTCTGAACCTGAGCAAGGTGATGTAATGACACTCTGCTGATGCTGCTCAGTCTTCAGACTGGGGATCATACAGAATGTAATCGCAGAAGTTAGAACTCACTTGTGTGTTGCACTGTTAGCTGCAACTCCAGGCTGAATTGATTTAGTTGTCTGCCGAACACCTTACAGTAATTCATAACGGCTGACAGTGAAAGCAGCTTCACTTCACCTGCCCGAGAGCTACGGTAAACATGGTGAAGTGGAGCCCCGTAAAATTAATTGCTGTTCTATTTACAAGCGGAGAAGAGGTCAACTTCACACTCAGATTCCTCCTGTGAAACCCCCTGAAACGTCTCAACAATTAGGTGGTTGTCCTGCTGTTTTTGATGATGTTTTTTTCCCACCCTGTAACGTTTTTGTACATTTCAGAAAAAAGGAATCAATCGATGCGGAAAATGCAGGCTGAATTTTCTCACCTACAAGGAGAAAGTGGAACACAGGAGTCAAGGTCACAGGACTTTCCGAAAACCTCCGGCTCTGGAGGGCCTTCCTCCAGGAACAAAGGTCTGTCCGTGTGACTTCAGGCTGCTGTTTATTTGAACTCTTCCAACAGGCGTTCAAACAGTTTCTGTGCTCACATCATGGATTGTGAAATCCTGTAACAATATGAGAATCTCTGACACGGGTTGTTTGACTTGTTACACTAAGGAAAAGTCATGGGAAAGAACTGGGATGTGAACGTCTCGACCGAAATGTAAACAAAATGTAAACATTTTTCTCTTCGTCTCCCCAGGTGACGATTCGAGCGTCCATCACAGGAAAGAGTCCCTTATTGCCAAACGCTGATCGACCAGGTTTTACCATCACTCCAGACAACGCAAAACGTCAGATTAGTGCGTCCAAAACTAAAGCAAACAGTTCTGCAGTCGGAAAAGCCAAGACCCCTCAGAGCAAGAAGCAAGAGAGTCGCATCTCCAAACACAACCTGGCACTCAAGAATCTCAGGTAAGAACAGCAGCTCAGTACAGCAATAATGACTCCATTTGTATAGAAAACCTGCTTTCCCATTCAGCAGTAATATCATTTGTGTAGTAATTCCACCAACTCGAATCAGTTGTGTGTGAGAACATTTTTATCTTTTTACACACTGACCAACCTCCACGCCGTAGTGAATTAGTTTGCACCTTTTCATGCACACTTTACTCTATACCGATCATCCATCATGATTTTGGTTCACAAAGTTGAGCTGTAAAAGGCTTTTACATTTTACCAATCATAGTAAACCATTCCAACAACAAGTGAATAGTTGTGAGTCAAAGGACATCACGGAATATGTAAACAAAAGTTAATGCACATCATGAACTTAAAATATAAGATGCGGCGGCTCAGGAGCAAGTCCGCAGTCTTTAATCCTGCACTTATTGGTGCGTTTCTTATGCTGCTGTTATACCTGGATTACACCTCTGGGGTCAGTAAAGTCATCCTGTTGTACATGGACTACTAAGCAAAGTTTCAAGCCCACACAAAAACATATTTGCCAGTTGAATTAGTGACTAAGTACACCTTTTAGACGTCAAGTTTCTGTTTAGGGGTCTAGAAACACGTCACAAATTTTAACTCAATGATCACGCCCTGGGGCCCTGACGGTGCTGTAACGTAGCATACAGGGTTGGAGTGATGCCTCATCACAGGTAGTGCTAAAAGTAGGTTTTTCATTTTTTGAGTCAATATCTGAATCATCCAAACCTCTCCCACTGAACGATGACTTTTCTGCTTCTACCACAGTTAAGACAAAAATGTGATAAAACCTCGTTTGATCTGATCCATCTGTATTGTTACATGTTTTGGCCTTTGAGCAGTGGTTAGGTTCTTTGTTTGAATTCCCCATGGAAAACTTATTTAGGATCCTGAAACAATAAGTAACTATAATCGCTGGCATGTTCCGGGGCCCTAAAACGTTCAGGACCCCCCTCCGCCCCCCATCACTAACATAAAGACCCCACTCTAGGGTATTCATGACAATGTGGGACTGACTTAATTAATAGCTATAATTAAGGCCCAAGTGTACAAGATGTAGCTGATTGTGTTTTAAATTAAAATTCTAGAAACTTGTCTTCATTAAGGTGGATTAAAAATAACACGGCGTGTAACGGAGAAATCAGAATTTCTTTTGTAAACTAATGAGTGTGATGTTTGGCTAATGAGTTTCAGTTATCAGAAATCAGCGTTGGGGCACAGACGCACATTACACATACACGCATTATAAAGCACAACAGGAAGCATTCAGACGAGGAAATGTGAAATCAGGGTGCCGCCACAGTTCATAGTTTTCGATCACTCTTGACGACGTAGTAATTCGACAGACAAACACAAGCTGCTGTTTTTGTCTGTGTGTCTGTCTGCCTCCAGGGCAGCAAGACTGACATGTTGGACACTGTGCCCGATTAGCAACAATCCATAGTTGATGTGTTTCCCCAGACCATAACATATTTATTGGTTATCACTCCTAACAATTTTGGCAGAAAAAATATTTAAATAAGATCAAAAAAAATATCAGAAAATGGAACGGGTCACAGTGCTTGGGGCCAGACGTGGTTTGCATCTTCCATCCTGTGATCTTGACTCATGAAAATAAGTTTTTCTAATGTTTTAACATCCAACTTCATAAAACGAGGGAAAATTCCGTTATTTAGGTATCTTTGTCTCATCTCTCCTTTTCAGCATGGATCCGGGACATTACACGTGCATTGAGTGCGACACAAAAATCGTGGACTTCTTCTCTCATTTCCCAATGATCGCAAACTGTGGCGCCTGCAAATATCGGACGAGTTGCAAAGTTTCTATCGGGAATCACATGATAAGGTACCCAACCATTTAAAATGAGTCCTTTAGACATTTGTTGATTCTACTTGCTATTTCAAATTAATTATATATTTTTCTCTTCCTCAGGTTTCACAGCACCATCACCAAAAACAGATTTCTGAAGATGGAAAATAGGAAAAATTACAATTTGTTAAAGTAAGTAAACTTCATTCAATTATTTAAATAATAAACACCCTATTGTCCAGAATGAAGAACTTAGATTCACACAGTGTTCTACAGTAAGTGTGGTACAAACTAAATGACAATCAGAAGGTTCAGAGGTTGGACTCTTATTGAAAACTATCGAACTGATATGTCTCCTTATATGCCGGGTGTCTCATATCTGAAGTACCAAGCTTCCGCTGTAATTTCCCGTCACGTTTTCCCCGACAGGATATCGCTGGTCTGTCTGAACTGTGACCTTTTCGTGGACGCATCGGGCGGTGACCTAATGAGCAAACATCTAATTGACAGACCAAATCACGTTTGCAAAATCATCCAGGAGAAAGGTACTGACGGCTCCCATTGTTCCTCCGCAGACACGGTTAGCATGTAGCCTTTGATCAAAACGCTCCAACTGTTGTCTTGTTTTTAATCCATCAGATGTCAAAGCCAAAGAACCTGTGTGAGTAGCTTTACAATTATAAGTAATCTTTTTATCTACAGTTTGTCCTCTGTGTAAAACAACTGCACTGATGTTCACTTTGTAATCTATAGACCCAATGAGGATCAAAGGATCACTACTCCCTCTCATGTCGTTTTCCCAGCATATTAAAGTTCTCGTTGTTGATTTTCTTGCCCCCGCCCACAGACACTCTGACCAATGAGCGGTGCGATTTGTTGATCAATTTGATGTCCTTTTGATATTCTGTGTAAAATCGATTAATCCACAAGCGAGAGCAATGCAAACAAACTACACTAATTTAACACAACAATTGAGAACGAAGAGATCCTGTTTGTGTGATTTTAATGTGCATGTGAACGTCCTGAATGCTGCCGTTTCCCTGATGTATCTGAAACACCCCCGTCCTTTCACACAGACGACTAATGGTACAGCCGGCAAAAGTCCTGTACATCCTGACACCGATGCCCGTCCAGACACAAACGGAGAGTGATCTGAAGGAAGCAGAAAGCCTCACGCCTGGAGATAAAATCAAACAGACACCAGTGGCAGAGTTCTCATCAGCTGATCAGGAAATGGAGTCCAAAGAAACAGCGGTCACAGAAAGTTCTTCTGAAGTAGAGACCGAGCAGCCGCCCTGCACTTCATCTTCGCCCCCAGTGGATGAGACGCCTGGGAACTCTGTGAACACGGAGCTGGGAGAGCAGGTCGCTGTGGGATCGTGTGTCTCACCCGTCACCCTGGAGACGGAGACAGAGACAGAAACAGAGACAGGGGAACATCTTCAGTCGGAGTGATCTGCCCCCGTCCTTCAGAGTGCGACGTGTGCCTCCGCCAGGGAGGGCAGGCTCTGCAGAGACAGCGTGAGCCTCGCACGTGTTACGACCTCCCGGGGACGTACACCTACGGGCGAGAAGAGCTGGGTGATGACAACACCTGTGGCCCTTGAACCCAAGGGGACCCGACTGTTCCCACAGGGCGGGATTCAGACTCGGACATCGTGTCGAAGATTCGTAGAGTTTCAAGTGAGGTTCAGCTGGTGAGACGGGCGCCCAGTCTGCGCCCGTCAGACGCCGTGTGTACTTATTCAGCAAGTGAGAGTGTGTGTTTTGAGTCTGACTTGTGTGTCCTGACATTGTTGGAGTTGTCATCATTCGGTGCTCAGCAGCATCCATATGTTCATCGTTGCAGTGAGACGGATTTAAATAGCTGGATGACATCATTGCAGCGTTCACGTCAAACGTTTGAAACGTTTTGTGACTTTTAAAGGGATTAGAGCTGATCGTTGCAATTTCAATATAGACTGTATATCCCAATGTATTGCAATATATATATATATATACTGTATATATATATATATATATATATATATATGTTTTTCACTTTCAAATATATTTTGATTTTTGAGGTTTTGTTTTGTTTTGTTTTTTTCAGTTTCAAATTTTATTTTTTCTTAGTTTCAAACCTCATTTAT
>OMNV01007684.1:0-18358 GCA_900303265.1 Brotula barbata | reverse complement strand
TTTTAATGAATTTTTCATCAGAAACAACTTCCTCAATGAAATCAGAATACAGATGAGCTCGTACTGAGCAACGTTTGAGATAGAAACAACACTGCATCATGAACATTTGCCTCCTGTAGTACATTGTTTTGGTTTTCCTCATACAAAAGATACACTTTGGTGGTGGTTTCAAGCCATGAATATAAAAGCATTAAAAAACAATTTACAGTAAACAAACTAAGGCAAACCAAATATGGGTGACTCATCGTTGACAAAATGGACCAAGCCAAACAAAAAAAAACACCGCATTTCACAACTCAACATTTTAATGGAGATTGAAATATTTTATGTGATATTGAGATATTTTGTGCAGTTTTTTGGGGTTTTTTTTTTACTTCATCAGGTCGACATACACTTGACTCCAAAGGGAAGCTCATCATGCTCTGTGTCTGCTGAATTTTTGAGTCGGCAACTCGCTCACTCAAATATATCAGATTTGTTTCTGGGAAAGTCGACTGATGTGGAATGTTATGAAATTCACCAAACTGAACACAGCGAACTGCCAGTAGCCAATTGAGACATGAGCGATTTAAATATATTCTACAATAAATAATAATAACTTGTTAATGCGAATTATACTTACATGTTACTGGGGGTGTTTTTCACCAAGTTTTGTTATAACCACATGTTACGTGACTTAACTGTGCAGGTATGAACAAAAAGAATAAAATTTGACTCTCTTCTGTTTCTTTGCTCCCAGCCTTGTTTAGTCTATGTCTAAGCTCTGTATAATACCTGGTGTCCCTGTGCTCTGAGCTGTGTCCTACTCTCACTGTTGTTTTGTACTCTGCACTTTCTTTTGGACAACCAGTTACACTGAATGCACCAAGACAAAGTTTTTCAGTTAAACAAAACTTCTGAAAATGTTGCACCGTACCTTTGTGTTTATGTTATACTCGGTACAAGTGTGGTTCAGTGTTACTGTGGGACAATAATATTTCAGGATGGAAACCAGAGCAGCTGTCCTGGACTGGGTTTTTCCATCAGTCGCGTAAGTAGGGCCCACAGCGTCACCCGTTTTATTTTTGGGACTACTTGTACTTGTGGCGCTTCTGTTTGGAGCAAAACCAAATCAGGAACCAATTGCTGATGTTCCTCGTACAAAAGATGAAACTGAATAGAGCTAGACGGGAACTTCGTACTGACAGGATCCAAGGTTGCAAAGCTGGTACAGATGGTAAAAAATAGATTGGATTGATTTTTCTCTCTTTTCTTGTTTCTTGCACCACCTCGACTTTGTTCAAATATTCATTTTTTCACTGGAGTTCATTGGTCTGACCTCAGCACGTCCAATGAGGACAGATGTAAAATGAAGCTGATCAGTCAGCATGAAACGACGACGTGTGTAATGCACCAACAGTTTCACGTCACGGCTTGTTCTTCAAAGTTTTTGTCACAAATGATAGAACACGTGAGCCGAGAGAATCCTGATGGAAATACTGTTGAACTGCATCAGGGAGATTTTTAAGAACCGCTGCCAAATTCACAAAAGTGCAGCATCCAGTGCAGAACGCCTGCAGTATTATTATCTTGCTTTATAAGGTCTTTGGGCCAGCAGAGAGACACGTTGTCTGTTGTAATGTAATTCAAACAGCAAAAATCAATAAGCTATCTCAGTATGACCACACACTCACCTTTTAGGGACCCTACAGCCAATGGGAAAGCAGCTCTGCACCGCACTTCCTCAAATCATGCTGATTTATATTTTTATTCCTGGACCACTAATTACTTTCCATTTTGCCGACAAAGAGTACATCGGAGTTAAATCGCCTTAGGGAAGAACTGTTTCATGTGCTAATCATCGTTTATAAATTCCGCCAACATATTTGCACACACTGTTCCACGAGGGACTGTGGCGAATGCGAATAAGGCCAGTTGATTTGCGAAATGAATGTTCTCCATTCTACATGTGGTTATAGCTCAGAGCGCATCCATTGATAATAATGAGCGAGTTCAGAAGCATAGCAAAGCTAATTTGCTTGTTGGTTAATTGAAGAACAGCATGCAGATCATCTAGGACGGGAAATATATTTGTTTGGTTTGCTGCCAGTGAGCGTGTGGCGTTTGATGAACTACACTTCCTACCAGATGTACAAGATATTTGTTTGCGTTAAGGATCCCATCTACGCAACAGAAAGGATCACCACATCAAAGACTGCGCTAATTCAACAAATGAAATGGAAATACTTTAAATGAACGCATCTGAGGTATTTACTCTGAAATTTAAAAATGTGTGAATCATTCCCGCTTTCCCTTTTTGTCGGCTCTGTGTAATTTGGAAATGGAAAACATCTGGATGAATTAGTCATGAGTCCACATGTGAAACAGACCATGCATATGAAATATTTACATTTAAACACAATGGATTGAAGAGGTTATGTAGCGGCAGTGCAGTGCTACACAAAATGTAATTTGTTTGTTTTTTTTAAAAATCCTCATTCCTCAGTTCCTTTATCATTAATGTGTCATTTAAAGCCGTGCAAGAAATAGAATTACATTTCCTATTGGACTCAGTCACTGAGCCTTACAATGAGAGAGCCCAGAGCACAAAATAGGGGAGGAGCAGACGGAGAGAGCCTCGCAAGTGGCCAAATGTCACAGGCGATGAGTTCACACCACACACACACACCCTGTTTCTTCTGTGACACTTCTAGAACAATCCATACGTACATAATGAGACCGTGAGGGCTTTATCGTAGGTAATATATCCTCCCTGTCCAAGGGCTGGACAAAAGTAAAGCAACACATCACCTTCACATCATGACAGGAAGCGTACTGTAATGCAGCAGCAGTTCTTTGCTTGTAGATTCACCAGATTCAGCTGCGCTCCTAACATTTTTTTCCCCCTTTCTTGTGTTATCGGAAAACACGGTGACTGACAGTTTTCAAATCTGCGAGGAAGCGCAGAAGCAGATAACACAACACCCTGGAGCAAGGCAGGGCATGTGTGGAAAGACGCACACACACACACACGCACGCACACTGAAAACACAGGCACATCACTATGACTTCCAACACCTTACCACAAGGACACACACACACACACAAGAAAGCAAGACTGGATGTGATCTACAGCAACGGCATCTAGCACCTAGATGACCTGTATCCATGTTAACCCACGCTGCTCCGTTACTCCCACTACAAACTCAGAGCGGCGAGCCTCCCTCTCCCGGCTGCAGTAGCTGTGTTTGTCCCTCACTCTCTGCAGAATACAGCATCCTTTCCCCCTTTTGTCTTGTGTACCACATCGCTGGCTGTCATAACAGAAAGGAGGGACTTACCATTCTTTCCCCCCACAGCAGAGACAGCAGGCAGGTGGACCGAGCAGAGGCTGCAGTGGCGGAGGAATCCCCCTGGTAGTGTATGTGTAAGAGTGTGTGAGAGGGAGATAGATGGAGGTTGGGGTGATGGGGGAGCGCTCGTGCGTGTGTGCGTGCGTGAGTGCACGTGTGTGAATGGGTGCATGTGTGTGCGTGTGTGAGTATGTGGGGAGTCAGAGCTGATCCAGCAGATGCAGACGGGAGCCACCAATAGAATGAGGAGAAAGAGAGAGGGAGTGTGCCAGAGAGGGAGGGAGGAGAGAGAGAGAGACGGCAGAGGAGGGGTCTGAAGCAGGAGCCTGATAGCATTACATCATGGACTAGGGAATGGTAGGTTTGCAGGGGGTGGGCTAAGGCACGGGGAAGGTGTGTGTACGTGTGTGAGTGTGTGTGTGTGTGTGTGTGCGTGTCCTCGTGCTTGTGTTTGTGTCTGCATCACCACTGTGCATTTTCTCTACTGCAGACAACAGGATGATCAAAGAGTGTGTCCGTGCTGCATATAGTGTTGTCGTGGTGCACATACATGGGCATTGTGTGTATTCACGTCTGTGGTGTGCGTTTGTGTGTGTGTGCGCGCGTGCACATATTTACACTACACAAACTGAATCCATAATCAAGATGGTCTAATAGCCATAACTGCGCTGGCTGCTAGTGCTGCATTTCATAAAATGTATCCAAATCTCCTCGTACAGTTCATAGAAAAAAAATTACAATTATCACATTTTTATGCACCTCAAAACTGCCCTTGAATGTCCATGTTTTAAAACGATTTAATTGATTTTTCTTCGTCCTAGGAAAGTGCCCTTGATATCTTAGAAAGACACGCAGTTTGTTTTGTCAGCAGAAAAGTAGATGCCTAACATGAGAAAAGAACGTGGTTTTGTTCATTTCAGGATTTGTAGCAAGACTGTTATTGATTTGCTTAAGTATTACTTTCCTAAGTCAAGTGAAAAAAAATGCCTTTGCTGAACAATTCCAGATATATTTCAACCTGTTTTCAGTATTAAATTTTTGAATAATTCCCACAAGCTTGCTATGAAAGAAAATAAGCAGTCTTGTTTGAAAACATGCACTCTCAATGAGAGGAAATAAAAGATACACAGAGTAATTATAATCATTTGTCGATTCAAAGACAAATGATAATAATTCAAAGCAACATTTATTGCATTTTTAAAGTTCCATCGCTTTTATGAAGCTAAACAGGCTCGAAACAAATCCATTTTGCAAGGTTTAAGGTCAGATTCTAGTTTTAAGACATTACCCTATAATATTTGGAAATTTCGTACAGATGCATTCCAAACATTAATTGTCCTCTCTTTCCCCATCATGTACATTTGCTGCAGATGCACATTCTGTATCAATAAAAAAGCCTGAATCCCTCCCCTCACACTGCAGGACACACACTCAGTGCTGGCAGTTAATGGCTCCCTTGTCAGTGTGAAAGAGCACTGATGGACATCATGTTAGCCAGTCACTGACATTTCAGGTGAGTGATTCCGAGCACTCGGCAGGCTTTGACACAGCACAGCTCTAAATGGAAGAGAAAAAGGAACACTTGTTTTACCCTATAGCAGCAGCAATCACTTGTCTTTTTGCAGCCTGGAAAGAATAGCAAGACATAGAAAGAGAGAGGAGAAAGGACATTGGGAAGACAATGACAGCCCAGGGTCATCCTATAGCACCTCTGCTCTGTCTGGACTCATTTGGTACAAGACCGACAGAAAACAAGATGGAAGTGAGAGACACAAGGGAAATAAAGACACAGAGTACACAAAGTCGGCTCCCTCCATTCAGTTTCATGATTATATTGCTCGCTGCAACGTGCAATTGTCATTGGTCCACCACAGCATTCTATGATCAATGATGTCCGTAATAATGAACGTTAATTTCTAATTAGAGTAATTAGAGTGTTTTGTTATCATGTCACAAAGTCTTCGTGGTATCACTACACCAACAGTTGCTCCTAGCTCACCATGATTTATACCTAGCTACAATCAAGCATTGCCTTTTCTACAAGAAGATGTGTCTGGTTTTCAAAATGAAAATTGACAAGACTGCTTCACTTTGGATTTTCACACAGATACTGTGAATGACCCCCCAAGTTTGACCAATCAATTCATCCTGCATCCTGCACCTTTTTGTTCCCAAGTTTCAGCCGGTACCAGAATGTACACTAAAACATGCTTTAGCTTATATTTGTTGTGCATCTTTGAAAAATGTTAAAATTTTGAGTTGATAGGAATAAGCAAATTTTCTTGAACTCTGTATGCTATGTAGCTGGCTAGTGAGTGAGTTGTTTATGTAGTAGCCCAGTTGCTAAACTTGTGCAAAGGAATTTGAAGTGGGATAACACATTTTCAGCTTGTGAGTATTATAGAATGTATTCCTTCAAGGGGATCCTCCCTGTGTGAGTTCCACTGACAGATGAGTTTATAGCTGAGTGCGAGGATACCACAGGATTTCTAGCCAGGAATTGTTTCAAAGATAACGAGCGCAAAATTGCTGTGGTGATGTCGGTTAATGCAACATTTGCGCTTTTAGCATATTTTAGAGTGCAGGAAGAAACAAGGATCTAGGCTCTAAAGTGGAATGATTGATGACTGTTTTTTTGGCAGGTTCACAGTTAGTTTGGATTTTAGAAGTGCTGCCATTTGCGCTTTCCCTGCCAATATTAGTTCAAGAGATATGGAAAATTTTTGAACAAACGTTCACCCAATGATTTTAGCCACTATAGGCTGATTAGAGGTCATAGTCATCCTTAGTATCTTTGTTCGCTCATCTCTGGAGAGGAGTTGCTGGTTCAGCATGCTCCATCCATCTTCTGTCAAAGATCAGAAAAGCATAATATACTGGACTACCCCCATGTTTGATGTGCTTCGTTTCAACCCCAAGGCGATGTGTTTTCAAAAAGAAGTACTCATGCAAAGCCCGCTTACTCAAAGTTTCTTTTTATTTCTAAAGGAATCTTTAGGTTGTATAAACTTATGTAGCCCAGTGGGAAAATGTGTTGGACTTTATTATTTTCTTTGTGTGATAATTTATGGAGGAAAATGTTATCTGTTATCTATGATTATATCATTCCTAGTAAACTTTAGTAATTTGTTTTTATTATGGAATGACATGTTGGTTCATGTTTCTTTGTTTGAATGCTTTTATTTTGATAAGGACAATGGAACGCGCGCAAACGAGAACAAACAAGAAAAAACGAGAACAAACGGGAACAAGGAACATCAAAGGAAAGGAGACCGTTAGACCAAAAGAGACCGTTAAATGAAGAAATACAGTGCAAAACCTGTTTAACAGGGACGTTTACGTTTACTGTTGAAGGGTTGTCAAGCCGAGAACTGTGTTAAATATTATTGGTCAGTGAAAATGAAAGCTCAGAGTGGACTAGCTAACGACCTGCTCGGACGTTAGCCGGAGCGTTAGCGGACTGCTAACGGCAGGTGACGAACTTTACCGGACCATCAGTGGAGTTAGCTCCCAGAAGCTAACTGAACCAACGGCGACGGAGGGACTTGAGGATCCCCCAGTTTTGGACTACAGCTGTCGGACAAGGTCTTTGGGATCGGTGACAAGTGACTCCCCTGTGTCCTCCCGTTGAGTGGGACGGACGGCGTGACGTGGCGGCTCCAGTCAACTCACCTTGGTCGTGGACGGTGACCAGAACGGAGTGAGTGACATTGCATGATTTTATATTAGTTGTTAAGCGAAGCGGTCGTGTGTTTTGTTTTGCCAGAACATTCCCGAGCATCGATAAAGACCCGCAACGCAATTAGTTATTAAATTGGGGTAATTATTATTATGACGGTTTGTGTGTGTGTGTGTGTGTGTGTGTGTGTGTGTGTGTATGTGTATGTGTGTGTGATTGAGTGGGGCCCATGAGTGTACAGTAAGTTTGTGTTGATATCGATCAGGGTTCAAGTGTGTTTATATATATACGTGTGTGCATTTTTCCATGCACAAGTTGTAAGTAACGGTTCATTTTCTAAGTCTGGTTGTGTGTATCTATAATATTTAGTGTATTGCTTAAGTGAACAAACGAACATGTTCAGTGTAAGCAAATCACAAGTATTGTAAATAGTAAAGTAATAGTAGAGAAATAGTTAAAAGATGATTAAACCTTTTAGTGTACGAACTCAGGGCGCTCCTTGCATTTGAGCAGATTAACTCCAGGGGGCGCCATACTAAGGTTATCGCATGCAATGTAACATTTGCACATTGCTCTCTCTTGCATGTTTCGTACATCACGGACTTGTTCCTGCTGCTGGTTTGTGGGAGCATTTATGAAAAGAGAACCTTAGGAAATATGATCCAATGCTGTTATTGTCACCAAACCAGTTATCTCAGGAACACCCTGATGCAATCTATACTGAAATCAGAGCAGGGCAATTACTGTGACAGGATGTCGGATTGAACGTGCAGTTTTGAAAAGTATGCAACAGATAAACGCCATCTTTTAGTCCTGATTGTGATGATCCCTAAATAAATTCACAGCATGTGAGGCAACAGATACTTTAATTAAAAGATATACAGAAATGGTAAGGCTTTGCTGTTTACATTTCCCTGTCGAATGACTGTATTATCTTGGGCAGACTGGCCAGCTTGTTATGTGTAATTTCCAGTCAGCCTGTATCTCTGTAGTTTAACAAAAACAAAACTATGGCCTGCTGGGTAGGGGCCATATCTAAAGTCAACATGGTGGCAGGTTCCCAGGCTCGGAGTTAAGAAGCAGTTAAGACCGCTGACATGCAGCTGGCAGGCCAGTCTGCAATGGATGGCAACATGTGACACAGACACCCAAAAATTATAAAATGACTAAATGCGATGTAAATTCCTCACTCTTTGATTCTTTTTTTTTTTTTTTTTTCAGACTGTCTTCACCCAACACAATGTGTTGTAATGTTTTTGTTTTTTTTACATTTTGGTTTTAAAAGCTGCTCTTGTTCCTCTCTCTCAAATTGGACTATGGAGTATCTTAATGCACAGAGGTGTCCCCTGGCGTCTCCAGTTATCCCTATCAGCCAAGACCCGCTCTTCTTTCACCACCATGCCTGCACTGTTCCCTGTTACCTTGGCAACGCATTGGCCAGCCTGGCCTCTCTCTCACTCTCTCTCTCTTTCTCTCTCTCTGGACACAGGGATTTCTGTTCTTGTCCCCAAGCAGCTGAAGCAGGACTCGCTGAGGTCGAGCAGAGAAAAGGTACATGCTTGTCCTCTCCTTCTTTCCCTGCTGAGACACGTGCACAACCTCAACAAGGAGAATAACAACCACTCAAGCAGGACTGTTTTTAATACGTGTGACCAAAACCAGGCAGTACGCAGTATATTCAGAAAACTGTAAAGGAGAAACACATTCACGGTCATTTCAACTCTTTTTCATCTCATTGAAATTTGTTCCAGCTGTAGAGAAAGGGAAAACAATTTAAAATCAATTTGGGCCTATTAGGCTAAGATGATGTGTTTCTGCTGCATTCTACATTAGTCTCATCAATTCATCTAAAGTGAACATAAACAGGTTTAAGGTAAAGGATTCAACGAGTAATGAAATCGGTTTCTGCATCAATAATGTGAATCGTTACTTTTGCTATATTTAGCGTGATTGGGTTTCACATAGAAAATTTTCCATTGAATCCCTGTTTTGCTCGGTCTTGCGCTGTTTGAACACGATTGACCTCGTCCGCATGTTGGAAGTGAGCAGAGGAAGCTAATGGTTGTCGATGTACCAGCAATGCCCAGGGACTGAAAACTAGTCTTCATGCCTAATTATGATACATTTTATCAAGTGTATTGTCCATATCATAAAGATAATAAAGTGTTAAAAAATATATACAACTGAAGGAATAGAAAGAGATGCAACAAGCTATGCGACGACATTCACTTTTGTCTGGAATGTTTTGGGTAAGAGCAAGAAAATCAAATCAGAGCCAGCACATAACTAGTTTAGGTTATGTTCACAATATAAAATAATCATTCCATAGTTTGTGACCAAACCAAGCCCACTTCCTCAAACATTGCATTTGAGTTTGTGTTCAGATGAAATGAAGGGGAAAACAATTCATCTGAGTCCAGTGTCTTCAGTAAATTTGTTTAGTGAGATTGGTGAAGTAAACACTTTAGAGAGAAGTCTAAAATGGTTCTTTTTTTGTAAAACACAGATACAAAGCGTGTCAGTGCCAGGAGTCTGCTATTGTATTGTGTATACTGGCTCGGTGGCGTGACATGGAACAGAGAGCTTCATTAACTATTTTAGCTACAGCTGCACTTTTCCTGCTATGTCAAATTAAGACATATCCTTTGAGAAATAATGGTGGTTCGGGGAAGAGCAAAGTTGGCAAAACTGTTTCCTACTTTAAAGTGACATTCGATACTGGCACCCTCATTCGGTTCCTGATCCTGTGCTGGTAGAAAAGTTGAACTGGTTCTGGACCACTGAACCACAGAGACTTTTCGACTTTTCCACTCACCTGAAACAAAGTAGAGGGGAAATAACATTGATAACAACTCGAAAGCTGGAAGTCTCACTTCCTATTTAACAAGCACACGATTTAATGTGATATGTAGTGAGGGGGCGTTTTAGGGTTGGGTTACAACCAGCGGCTGTGGTCCCTCCTCAGCAGAGGGAGGACGTGAATGTTCCCAAATGCACAACTAAAATGGATATTTTTATTTTCAACCAAGAAAACATAATTGTGTAGCTGCAAACACTGTATTCCCCCCAGTCTGTTCACTTGTATCTCAGGTGGTTGTGTAATTGGCATAATTAGTTGTCAGTTATTACTGTCCAATCACAGTGAGTTAAAACAGATGCATATTTCAGTGGAGTGAAAGAATGAGGAAGGAAGACAAGATAAGATATGGAGCATCCTCACAGTGACCACCCGGTGTGATAGAGCTAAGATACATCTTGTTTAACATTTTCTTTGTTGACAATGGCTATGACCCACATAAATCATCGTGAGTCACATCGTGAGATAATTAGTCATCAATGCAGGGACATATAAAAGTTTTACGAGAACAAGATGATGAAGATGAATCCCCTCTTGACTTTTCATCAGCCTAACAGATCTTTCACATCCGAGAAGCCCCAAACGTCACTGAGTTAGAGTTCGAAAGGCACAAAGACATAACCCAGTCCTTATAAGGGACTCTGTGATCCCAGTCGGTGCCTCTTGTATTGTATGCCTGATTGGCCCTAAGCGCAGAGATCCGCAGTTATCTGCTAATCTCTCTCCTCTGTGGGCAGTATAGTAAATGACCCATTTATGTTTTTGTGTGATGTAGCTCACACTGCATTAGGGGAAATCCTACGTTTACGTGGTCCATTATACGCGTGATGGCGTGGTGGTTAGCACTGTTGCCTCACAGCGAGAAGGTCGTGGTGTGGAGTTTGCCTGTGTTTCCTCCGTGTGCTCCGGTTTACCCCACCCACAAAAACATGTATGTTAGGTTAATCACTCCTGCCATTGCCCCTGACCAAGGCACTAGGTGGAAGAACTGGACCCCGGGCGCTGTTGTGTGTGTTTGCATATGCATGTATTGGCTGCCCAATGCAATGGAGTGGGTAAGAATGCAGAAAATTAATTTCCCTACGGGTATCAATAAAGTACCCTTCTTTCTTTCTTCTTCTCTATAGTTTGTTGGTAGTGTTGCGATGGCTCATTTAATCTCATGGGCACTGCTGCGTAAAAATAGCACCGACAAATCTCTGCGTGGAAAACTCAAACGTTTGAATTTAAACGTAATCCATTGTTAAGAGCTTAGAGTTGTACAGTTCCTGCACCAGCCGTTTGTCTCTAGATTTTTATAGCACTTTAACTGCTCAGCAGTGTTTGCCCTCACACCAAACATGAGATAATTAATGATGTTGATGTAGGGGATCGCTGGCAGCCAACGATGATCCGTGCTCACAACTTTTTGCTGATAGCTCATACAGATCAGATCATTAACACCTGCTAACTTAGCTCAACAGCATTCTTTTGCCTTGCGATACAGTCTGTACACCCCGTCTACAATATCTGCTTTTTAAATTTCGTTATTTATTTTACAGTTTTTTAAAAAAATATATTTTTTTTCGCCGCATTCTATATTTTATTTACATACAGGACTGGCAACAGCATGACTGAAATACCCCATTTCATCATCGTCATCTTGCTACTTTAAACTCAGCTTGGGTGTAACATGGCATGAGTTCAAGCAACTGTTGGTTCTGGTTTTCTTTCCTAGACAGTGTGGGCACACAGACTGTGAGCGCACAAATCAGCCAATTAATCAGACTGTAAGTCATTCAGATGCACTCAAACCATTTTTTCAGCCACTCCTTGGAATTGCAGCCAGCCAATTAGTCAGCTGGGCAAGTAAGTCATCTGCAAGGCTGACGATGTAGTGGAAGTAACAGGGTTACATAAAAACAGCTTCAATGATGAGAACTGTTGTCATAGAGAGGAGGCTGTGTTTTACGCAGTTCAGCAGTATCACAGAGTCAGAAAGACGTCTCACAAGGCTGGAAGCGCTATGATTCATGCTTTTTGGTGTTCTTTGTGCAGATGAACTTTGGACTTTCCTTCGTCTGACAGCTCTCTTCTGGCTGTGATTGGTCCAAATATCACATGGCTGCTTGCGTCATGAAGGTCCTTCAGGCCGAGCTTGATTTAAGGACTGTTGCATTCTGTGTCTTGTCTTATGTCTTTTGACGTATTCTTTAACTGAGTGTGAGTGGTTCTTTGCAGTTAAAAAAAGCAAATTAAAGGCAACATATTCAACATACGAGCATCTAACTTTCAAAATGTCTTTGGTAAAAGTGGACTCTGGACAGGTTGATGTCATTTTAAAGCTATAGGAAACTACAGCTATAGAATGCTAATAGCGCATGTTGTTTAATGTGTGACTGACAGGTTCATTCATGGTACCCTGTGGAGTTTTTGACCTATAGGGGCAATGGAGAGCAAAGTGGGTCCCCTCGTGGCTTGCAGGTGGTCTGCCATCACATGCATGATACACGTGTGTGGCAGAGGTACCAGCAACTTAAATTTGCACTTCCCAGTTATTTCAGGGCAAAAAACACTGGCATGATTTCCACTGAAGTTGTGAATTGTGTATAATGACCATATAATTGTTGCTGTTGATTTAACAGGATGGCCACAACACCACATATATGCTGTTGCTTTATGTAGATGTGTAATGTTAAATACACAATTTAAACTGGCAAAGATAAATGTCATTTACTGGGTTGTTGCGTTGAATTGATTTGGTATGAGTAAAACTGGTCAGTAGGTTAAGTTGTTGGATATCAGTCGTTTGCTTGTTTTAGTGTATCTGAATTAATGAACACAGAAGACTTAATGCTCACTCACTGAATCGGTGTTATCTTGACATGCAGGTTTGTTGAATCACTAATGTGCGACTTGCTTATGTGAGGAAGCGTAACACCCTTGGAGATTAAAGTGAGTTTGAGCGATGGAATCAGTTTATCTTATTTATTGTATCAATGACTTGGATGTATGAAATTTATCCACTTAAAAGAATTGGAAACAATAACACCTCTCCTGGTTTTAGTCGTATACTAAATTTCCCTAAATTTTAGCATCAGGACCTACGTCAAATTATTAGAAGTTGAGAAAAATCTGAACCAAGTTTTGTATAGTTTTAACGTAACTCCCCCAACTTATAACCAATGGCTGGACAGTCTTTCTATACCTTTGTATTCGTTCTATTCAGAAATGCACCAGAATACATTATTGTCCCTCTTAAGCGTAATTGGACATAATCTGTTGGGGTCATTGGTAAATGTCAGTTTGGCCACAGTGGGATCAGTTAACGTGTTAAATGCATTAAATTCAAACCACCAATAAGACCTGTCAGCCATCACCATCGGGGGAAGGCCCAACCGCTACGACGTCGAGGGGAGCACGAGGTTAATGTCTCTCTGATGGCTCTCAATTGTATATTGTGCAATGCTGAGTCCATCAAAGAAATACACATGCAAATCCGGCCTCCCCCATCCTGCTAAACAACAGGCACACACACACACCAACGGCGGGAGAGGAAACTTGATGTGACGGGACGATTATTAGCGCAGTGCATCAGTTCCCCATGATGTCAGCCATCTGAGGATTCTCGTGTTGATGAGGTCAACTTCCTCCTGGCTAAATGGGAACAGCCGTCCTTCAGGAGTCTGCATGCGGGCTGTCGTGCTTTCTGAAAGATTCTGTAGATGATATACAAGGTTAAAATGTATACGTACTCCAGGGCTGTAACATCATACTGACATCTCAACAATATGATCGCTCATATAGTGAATGTGAACAGAGTTCCCCTCGCGTCATCTAGTAGTAAAACTAGGTTTTACTGTTGCTTTCCTCAGCCAGAGAATGGCTGGATGGGTAAAGAGATCAAAATACTGTTGTCAAATCCACATATTTCTGTTATAGTTTTTGTAGACAAACGCATAAATATAATTGTTTTGCCCCTCTGCAAGTCGAGCTGCCATGCATGCGTAAACTTGCTGTGGGCATTTCCGGAGCAGAAGGCGGGAAACGTTTTTTGAGCTCGCAGGATCGACTATTGTGAATATGTTTTCATTGAAGCGACTAATTCAGTATGTTGACATGACACCAACAATTGAGAACAGTAATTCAATTGCTTTGTTGATGTTCTCCTGTCAAGTCTGAGTAAAATTACATTTCGTAGTTAACAGTTCACATTTCAGTCACTTAAAATGTGACAATTGTCATGAGTAATCAGCCTCTGAACCTTGCATTTTGCATAAAAATGTGGAGAGGACTAACGTTGGAATAAACAACGGGGATATTTTTGTAACATTGCTGTCTGGTTGCAATAACATGTTGCATCACTATCTTGCGATAATTTTAAAGATTATATTGTACACTGAAGTTATATTGATCTGTTTTTCTCTTCAGACGTCTGTATTCACTCTGCTTTTTAACAAATTGTGTTACACTACATTATGTGAGGACAGAGAACCAATGACATTGAGTTTATAGGTAGGACATCACACGGTCAGGAAAAACAGTAACATTAAGTGATATAAATATATGAGAACATCAACAACTGTGGCATCCACCAACAACCAAAACTCATTACACATGCTAAAATTATCATTGATCTCTGCACATTATGTTACTGATGGCGGAATACCTACAGCCTCAAGAAATGTAAAGAAAAAGACATTTATTTGCATCTTTGAGACCACCAAAGCTCAGTAATCATCTTTCCAAACACCGGCGGTCTGTCAGTTTAAAGGGGGATTCAAGTTTAAGTCTCTCTGCAAGCATAATCTGTGGCCGAAACCAAGGACGAAGGCCAAACAAACAGAAATGAAAACAGAGCGAAGGCACTGCTGAGGCTACCTGCTCATCACATTTGCATGAATATGAATACGTTCCTGTGGGCGCAGTGGAGCTGAGTGTTCGCATAAAGCTTTGAAGTCTCTTGCTGAAGGGGATAAACATATTTATTCAGCATTTCACAACCTTTGGCTCTGAGAAAATGCTGATCCATCTGTAGGGAAATGCAGTTTTGCTGGTTTGTGAAACAACGTAATTGTGTCCGTTGAGGCGTTTGCTGCTCCCACGCCATCAATAGACAATATAAGACAAGAACAGATGCAGCTCCTGCAATACAATAGCCTGTGACAACATGGAATTACAGCCTTTGCAGCTGAAGAGTGTCTTTATTTCTGCGCTCTTGGGAATGACATTAAAAGGTGGGGCATGTATTGAATGAAAGCACATTCTTATTCAAAGATGCGGGGCAGAAAGGAGGCAAGCCAGCATCTGGACTGATCTGTCACTCCCCTGTCTCCACCCAATCCATAAAGAAGAAACAAAAACACAGAGGAAGAAATCCAGTGGAGAGAGAAATATTGGCTGTAGCGTGATTCATCTACAGAGAGAGGCTTGTGATACATCAAACTTTGTACTCTCCAAAAACCACACAGCCTCCGAGGAGCTCATACGACGGTATGAGCAAAGCTGTGTGTCCCTGCATACGGGCCTGTGCCAAGCTCGCTGAGCAGCTGTGAGGCAGACTGCAGGTGAAAGATGAGTCAAGTGTTAGTTCGAGCCATCAATCATTGATGGACTGACGCATCGAAGAAAAAAGAAAAAGAGAGGCAGAGCGGGAGACAACAAACACACTCTCACACCGCTGAGTTCTGACCCTCGGAGATCAGTGAGAGAGGCATCACTGTCCAGCCCGCCCGAGCCCATCCCAGCTCAAATGAGTCCAGACAACCCAGAGGGGAAAAGGATGTGATGCAACACATGACCAGGGCTTTGTCTATAAACAGTCATTTTCTAATAATTTGTCATATCCTGTGAATGACATCATTCTGCCAATGAATTTGTATTTCTTGCAAGAAAATCTAACTGCTGCACGTAACCACACTGATTAATAAATGAATATACCATAACTAAATCTGATCTGGTTTAATTATGCAATATGATGCCATTCGTGTACAATGACTAAAGAACATTATGCTCGGCACAGCTAAGAAAGCATTTGGTTGATGCGCCTGTAGACTCTACATCCATATATCAAAACCACTTTGTGCAACACTACACAGAAATGACAGCAAAGCACATCTGGGGCTGATTTTATGGTTGTTCTCATAGTTGTAAAAATAACACTGACAGTTGCTTGTGGAGTGTAGCGTCAAAGAAAGATAGCGTTGCTGCTGCATTCCAGTCTTTCTGAATATTTGACTCGAACATGAAGCTCTTACTGCAGTTCAACGAAGAACAGGTGAATAAACCAATCGGTGTGTAACGTGTTATGTTTTTGGTACGTGTTAGTATTGATTGTAATGATTGTAACTGCGTAATTCACATCAAGAAGTGGGACTGCGTTGTTTTTCACGAAGTAAAGGTTTAAGTGCAACTGTTTCACTAACATCAACATATGTTTTGCATTTTGGCTCTTTGCACATCACCAATCACCTCACTCCATAAAATATGTATAAAATTATGAACCGATATCACGTTCACAACATTGCATTATTCAGAGAATTTAATGGCCCAAAGCCACTTTATTTGATTGATTAGGAGTATTAATCAATCATTGTCCAGGGTAAAGGCAGGAAGCTTAGGCCAAATGGGGCACAGGGATAATTTGTTTCTCATTAATGAATGAATACAATAGTTCTTTGAGCACTAATGTGACTCATTGGTTGAAAATAACAGGATGTACTGATGCATTCTCCAGGCTCATCTTTTGACCCACAGGATATAGGCTGTCCTTTCATTGGACCAGTTAGAACTGATTGACCTAATTGTCTGAATTTCAATGCATAGTTTTGTATCAGCAAGTTTAATTTTAGTTCTACTGAAGGGGTTTCCAAAATTACTTTACAGTTATTAATGATGAAAAAAAAAGCGAGTCAAAATTAGAAACGGGAGGGGACACAGTTTAAAGGATTAGCACGCACATGATTACAATCTTCTTGTAGATTTTAGTTTTTCTCTTGAATAGATGAATGATGTCAGGTGGTACAACTTCCTTTCGACACTTAAGAACTTCTGGGCATGAAGTACAGCTGTATTAAGTCACACTGAAGCCCCATCTCATATTTTCAACCTTGGCGTACTGTGAGTTCCTTCTGTGACACTTCACATGCCTGCTGTGAGGCCTCCATATTAAATCACATTTTGATCCTCCTCTTCATATTTGTATTTGTATGCTGTAATCATTGATTTTATGTTTTTTTGTTTCCAGCCATTAAGCTGCCAGTGTGGTTCTTACACATTTTTCCATTTGGACATGTGGGAAATGATGCATTTATGATCAAAAAGCGGAAACAAACTTGGTTTTGATCACAGAATGCGTGCAGATTGGCTGAACGTTGAAAACCTTGTTCACTGTTGGCTACAGATGCTCAGCAGTGTAATGGGACTGGTTCGAGGCCAAGAGATACTAAATCTACATTTACGTTTTGTTTTGATTAGTATGAAGGTGTGTATTCTCCCAGTGTGACTCTGGCAGGGTTTCCATTAAATAAACAGGCTTGGACTCAACTATATACTGGCATTTTTCCATTTCCCTCCACTGAGGCCCTTGATAATGATAACGTATAATTATGTCTCCTTCATATTTTTTATGGTTGGATTCATATTTGAATTATCACATGGCGCCATCTGTATTGACTGTTTGACGTGTAATGCACCTGAGCGTGCTCCTCTACCATAAGAGAACCTTTTCATGAATACTGTATGACCTTTGTCTTTCTTTAGTGATCCAAGATAGGGCAGGACAGAAATACTAGAGGCTTTCATTTGTTGTTATGGAATATTTTGGAATATTTGTTAAATGCTGGTTGGAGGAGGGTCCGTTGAGAGTGAAAAAAGTAATTTGCATACTCTTAATATAATGACCACACACATCGCACTTCATCGCAACAGTATTACAGACACGCTCTCCGTCTGTAATGAATATTTATGAGGCCAAAGGCCCTATAGGCTCCAGCTCAGTGTAGATTCAGGGCAGAGAAAGTTCTCACTAACAGAGATGATACAGTTGGGTGGATTTTCCCTCGTCAGAAGAGACTCTCTCTCCACATCAAACAAAGACAGCACCTGTGCTGGCTGCTGAACTCGGGCTGTAAAACGCTCTTTCATGGGTGATGGAGAAGCCTCCTAACAGGTGTACACTTTACATCCTTCCAACCACCAAATCACCGAGGTGTGTATCACAGCTTTGTGCTGGAGCTGCACAAACACCTACAACCTTTTTGAAGTCTCAGCACCCCTCAGATGAAATCTTTGAATTTTTCTACAGTAATTGAAATTTGATTTTAAACAGATGATATTATTGCTGCTTTGATAGTCTACACAGGTCCTTAAGAGACACTGCATGATGTTAAGCTTAATGAGGCGTCTTTCTCTGTAAGTGGGATTCCTTTGAACTCACTCTCTTTCGCTTCCACTCGCACACAGACAAACACACAAACACAGCCTTTAGTGGTCATTTACTCTATGTTCGTG
>OMNV01007682.1:142200-172101 GCA_900303265.1 Brotula barbata | reverse complement strand
GGTGTGGTGAGACAGTTTACACTTTAGCAAGGTTCACTTTTGGGTTCAATGTGCACAGATCGGCCAAATTGCATTGTATGTTCTGGCCATGTTTACTTTGGTCTACTACTACTTCATTTCCTCTTACTGAATAACATGAAGTGGAATGTCAAAATGTATTCTTTCTTTTATTCAGCTTGTTTTATTTCATGTTTAAGTTCACAAGTGGGATTTATCACACCAACATAGAAAATCTCAAACTGTGTGATAAACATATTTTGTTTTCCATTCAGTACTTTGCATCGGGTCACATCAGATCCAATTAAACAATTGAGCAATGTTGAATGATTATGAAGACAAGATGGGTGCTCCCAACGATCGCCTAAGCTACCACAAGAAGTGATCATTTAGAGGGTTATTCTCCAAAACTCTATGCAACTACGTGTGGATATACGTGTGTGCAAGCACAACATGCAGCAAACACAAGTTGTTCTTTTCATGAAAACATGGCTCCTTGTGCCCATATCAGAATTATAATTGTTAATGATCGTTTTTTAAATGGAAAAAATAGCAAAAACAAAAATGCCATGAAACAAAAACACAACTCAGTAATTTTACCTCTGCAAAACAAAGACATGATTGTGTTGACAAGATGTCTCTCGTTACCTTTGACATTGAATTTATTACAGCATCCAAGAAAAAACTTTAACTTTAGCTTTAACTTACACAAACAAACACATTTATGCACTAAAGAATGATGATTATTTGCACATGCTATCTCTGTAAAATGAATAAAACAAAATCCTCTCTTCCCCCTACATCCATCTTTAAGTACAGCTGTAAAAATGGTGAAAATAATCATATTAATACTCGCGGTGTTCTTGTAGATCAGAGATTATAGTGCAATGCAAGCCAGTCATTTAGCAGGACGGATTACTGTAACAAAATTTTAAAAAAAACACTGATAGATTTTTTTTCATTTGCCTTCAGATCTTAGTTATAGACCGATGACGTGGTAAGATAAAGAATATACCAATCTGCATGGGCACAATTTTCTTTGTTTCCTTTTTCCTGCTTCTCTCTATATCACATAGTCTGACATCATAGAAGTCCATAAAAATGTAATAAACAGATGAATATGACCTCAGCCTTACCATCACTGGATGGAGGAATAGAGATCTTCATTAATGAAACATGCTGAGGTCGTCGTTCCCCATGAGCACGCTGAAACTCCTGGCCCTGCTATGGAAGCAAATTCAGATATTAGTCAGCACGGATCTCAACTGCTAAGACAAACAAATTCAACAATAAACTGGAGAGTTTTTAAAAATGCTGACTGTCTGAGTCTGCATTTGGCTGAGGGTTTAGTAAATGGATGTTTCATCTTTTCCTCCACAAGAGAAATAAATATACATGTCACAACAATAATCATCACTCTACGATGGATCAGAAAGTCCTTATTGTGGGTGTTTGGTGGCTAGAATCAATTTGTCAGTCATGTGTTGTAGAGCATCAACAAAGATTCTGGAACAATCTCATTGTTTGGGGTTCCTGGATTCTGGGTCATATTTTGTTTTCTCTCTTCCTTCTCTCTTGTTTTGATTTTATCACTATATTTCAGCTAAATTTTACATTTTGATTGATTGGTGACTGGACTTGGTAATTTGAAGTTATTTAGTCAATGAAGTTCTTTTTCTTGCGGAAAACAAACCCAAAAAGGAGGCAAACGTTAATTTGTTTCTATAGCAGAATGTGTGTTTATTTGATGGATTATAACTGGAAGAAAGTGAGGCTTCCTCTCACCCCTCGAATCTTGATCTTGTCTCAGTGAATGTCATTTTGTCACTGTCCAATATGGAATTTGGCCTTTGGCAAACACATACTTTTTTTAATTCTTAATTTTGAGAAAACTCATAATTCTTATAACTGACAACTATGGTTTAGGTGTAAATTGTAAGAAGCAAGAGCAAGAAGCCAGAATCTGAAGAAATCTGAGACATCCTGATACAACGTTTAATGCTGTCCTGGTTTTTAACCGTTTTTTACCAACAACATGAAAGAAGCATTCTTACTGTACTTTTTAAGCATGTCTGAAGTCCTTTAATTTAAGAAATTTAATTAAAAATTTCATCTCAGGTTACTTGATTAAATAAAGATACTGAGTACATGTGGTTAAATAAATTCAGGATCAAATAATAAGGTACCTCCTTTCTTCTTTTGTTTGTTCACAACAGCGTATAGTAGCTCACGTGGATCAGCGCCACTGACCTCTTCATTCACTGAAAATTAAAAAACAAAACGTGAAATTCTTAACATTAACAAACATTATAAGTAGGTAGACAGAGTACGTGTAACAATAACACATAAAGCAATTCATATAGCAATGTTTTAATGATAAACAATCAAATGGTTTTTCTGTTCTGCTGTGCACAAAGCTGACTTTCGATAATTAGTGTGCCTGGGCTATAAGTCAGAACATTCAAATCAGGTTCAATCATTGATAGCCATCAAATCCATAATTACTGCAAGCTTTGATATTACAGCATTCTTTCATATTTGGTGGTCAGAACTTATCAAACCTTGAGGAATATTTATTGGTGAACCATCTGGTTGGTAAAACTTGTAAAAAGAAGTTATATGATCCTAGTTCGGGTTACAAAATTCTCTGAATTTTTTGAAAACTCAAAAAATTGTCCACTCAGGCCTCCATATCCCCTCCATGGCCTTCCTTGATGTCAGACTCTGCTGCCTCATTTTACATGTGATGAATAGTGAGCTGCTGAATGCAGTGCAGAGTTACAATTCAATTTAATGGGCATTCTTTTAATCACAACATGCCATGAGACCTAGTAGTGCCTGTCTGTCAAAAGGTGTGACTTTATATTTAAATTGTGTGTTCCAAGTTCCAAAATCTCCCAAATTCCAAAGCTTAATTGTCCTTGGAAAATTTCTGGAAAATTACCAGGGATTGGAACCCTAACCCTAACATAGGAAATCCTTACATGTCTGATCCTCAGAGGGTGGAGCTGTAGCTGAGTTTAATTTGGGTGTTGGTTCCTCTGAGGAAAGGAAGCGTCTCACTGCAGTGCAAAAATGACAAATAATAGAAATAATGAAAAATAAGTTTAGAATTGCTATTTCAAAAACAATACATTGAATAACACAACCCCTAAAACACTCTACCACTGCAATACCAGAGAACCTTCCTCAAACCTCCCCCTCTACCATATGAGTCTTACGTTCTATTATAATTTACATTCATTTATTCAATGACTTCTAGAATCTGTGGTAGAATCTCCTGCCCTATGTCCAGACGGTATAGGAGGTCAGCATCCATTTTTTATTCATCCATGACCAACATCTTTCCCAAACTTTAGCCATTGAGCCATAACTGGGTTTTAGCCTCCTCAGTCAAGTATTGTAAGATGTTTGTTTACGATAGAATATGTCCAAAAACACTGTTAATAGGGCTTATGAATGTTTTTACTATTCAGTTTTGTCTTTTACACCAAATATTTCACATTTCTATAATGACTACACAGACAATGAAAAGGCACCACATATGGAAACTTAGTCAAGACATAATCCAAACAAGAAAATGAAGTCACCCAGGTTCTGAGATGTCTTGCCAAAGTGAAACATTCCCACCGCCAACAGTAGGGCCACCAGCAGAAAAGGAAAAATGATCCATAGTTCATTACGGGAGATGGAAGGAGCCTCTTTGTGGTCCTCTAGAAAGACGGCAGAAAAAAAATCTACCATCCACATTAATAGCCAGATGCCATGCAAAAAGATAAGTGATGATCATTTCTGACCTCTGACAATCAGTAAGTTCGCTGCTGATTGTCCAAATCCAGTCATGCTGCACCAGTAGAGTCCTTCATCGGACAGAGATACACTGTGGATGGTCATCTGTGCTGTGGAGCTGCTTCCAATGCGGAGGTTGTCTTTGTAGAAATGGGCTGGGAGGTCAGGGGAAGTCTTCTTTCTACAGCTCAGAGTCACGGTGTCGCCCTCCATCACTGGAAGAACGGGACTCTCCAGGATCACCAAATCAGCTGATTTATCAAAGGAATACATAATTTCATTTACAATAATTGATTTTATTATCAAATTCTGCTGAATAAAGTAGTTAAATTGATGATTCTCAATCCTACTAAGTGTGTTCTTTGTAAACAGTAAAAACAGCAGTAAAGTATTTGCAGTCTATTTCAAAACCTGCCAGTGACAGTGATGTTCACAGTGTCGCTCTTCTCTCCCCCAGCCTCACACCAGTACATCCCAGTGTCATCTGTATAAACAGAAGAAATGGTGCAGTCGGATCTGAACAGTTTCCCCCAGGTAGAACCACAGATGCTACTTCCCTCGTTGGTGTTCCTGAGCACTCTGCATCCAAGGGACTCTTCAAAGCCCTCACATTGGAAAGAGATAGAACTGTGCTCAAACACCTGCAGTTTGGATGGAATAATGCGAACCACAGCTGCATCTGGGACAAAATCAAGTTCACAATTTTATCAGACAACATCATCACAACATATTTTGACTCTCTGAAGTGTTACAAAACTGCTTTAAATGTGAATTGAATAATCGCAAACACAGTCACAGAGTCAACAGATTAAGCAGCGTCAGCAGATAGATAAGGATCAACCAGACGTTCAAGACTTAATGACAGAGACAAATTCTTGATAAGATGTAGATTTTTCAGATGAATTCAAAAACAGGTTTACACAGAAATATATTTGTGTCTGTAACAGTTATTTACCGCCACTCTGAGCTTTAGTAACCAGCAGCAACAACACGTTCCGCACTGAGGAGAGACAAAGAGAGCAGATACGCAGTAAATACTTTCATATTTCATTTCATGTTGTAACCTATGAATTAAATTAATTAAAGCCTGAATACATAAAATGAAAATGAGGAGGCCCTGGATCCAGCCCGACCTCTGCCCTTTGATAGTCTATCATGGTATCAGTATGCTTGATTCAGATGCAAGTTTTTCCTTTGATGAAGCAGGCAAAAGTATGGAAAAACTGCCCTAATGTTAAATATGTTTTCTTCACTTGTTGCATCCTTCGGACCCTCTAAAGTTCCGAGAGGCGAATCTTTTTTTCTTGTGCGCACAAGTAATGAATGCTGCCATGTTTCAAATATAATTGTGAAATCATCAAACGTTTGAAAGCTATAAGCTATATATATATATGGTCTTCAAAACATATGCCTATCATGCCTTTACCATGCTGATATTAACTTGTGCGCTCAAAATAATTGTCATATGCACACAAGATTTTTTAAAAATCACTTTTCTGCCCCTAGAAATGGATCAGCAGTGAAATTGAATACATTCTTTCCTGGACATTCTACATCTTTACACTAAGTTTTGTCACAAGCATAAAAAAAACCCCAAACAAATAAACAAACAAAGGGGAAAAAACAACTATTACACAAAGAAAATAAAAGAAGAATGAAATTCAGTGAATATAACAGATGAGCAAAATCAGGTAGTTGGTCTTCTTTAATCAGCCTCTATAAATTGGTCAAAAGTTTCTTTTTCTCTGGGTGATTTCTTTGAGTTTGAGTGTTTTCTTTTATTATATATTGCTGATTATCTGTTAGACAAAAAATGTACTCACAAAGATTGAAGCAGAGAGCTGCCATCATCCGTCTGTCGGATTGCTGAGTGAACATCTGACTGGTAAATATAAGAGGGTGGAGCTAAAGTGTAACTGTTTTTCATAATATATATTATTTTACAGGACAAATTCAGTGACAGACAACTGAGAGTGACAGATTAGAAGTCACGCTGTGGCGATTTTACAAAATTTGATATTTGGTATTCTCTTGTGAGGTCTATAGGTGTTTGAATGAACACTTGCAGATTGATTAACGCACAGTGAAGTCTCTTAAAGCTGCTCTACATAAGGTTATACGTTAAGTTAAAAACAAATACAGTATGTATGTACAGTATGTATTTTGTACAGTATTTTCCCATGACAGTTTGAGATTGAGGATACAAGGAGCTGAGAAACGATGAGAGCATAAGCCTAAGCTGTAGGAACCACTGAATGACTGCAAAATGTAGAAAACAAGCAGACATTTGAGTTTTGAGTATCTGGTAGAATCAGACACTGTGTGAATGATTGAACGGATTACTTAAGGCAACATTATCAACAGCAATAAGCAGGAAAACCCATCCATGATAACTTTTACTGTTATGGGACTTGGCTTAATTTATATCACACTGACAGAATATGTGATGGAAATTTGCAATTAAAAGTCAGATGAAATTGGAATTTACTGTGTCTTTGCAGTACACTTGTAGTAACATGTTTTTGCATTCATTATTAGGCACAAAGAGTTCATAAATTCTTCATGAAAAAGTTTATTGATGTGTAGTAAAATGTAAAATGACCAATGGAGATATCTTAGTGAAGTTGAAGTATCTCACATTGTACTTAATTTTAATACTTTTGATGTTTAAAAGTATTTGCAGTGGTGGGTGGTAGTTTCAGTAGCGCAGCGGTTGTTGACTTGTCACTTGTTAGAGCATAGAGAATATTCTTGTATTATTGCGAAAAGAATACAAGAACTGCTGGTTGTTTTAAGACAGAAAGAAAAATGCATTGTGTATTTTGGGTGTTGCTTGACTACAAAAGTATTAATACTCAGTATAGAGCTTATTTATCACTGCTGCGTCTGTTTTTTTAGCACCTGAGAGAGGAGGGTGTAAAGATTTCCATTGCACATTGGAAACACTTTGACCACAAAGAGAAAGCAACAGACAGATAGAGCAGCAACACGCACTAAGTGAAATAATATATTCTTCAGATCTTTCTTGACTCTGCCCACTATCACATGTAATTAGAAACAGGTATTTTACAGTTCAATGTAACTATTACATGAACACATTCATTAATAAACATGTATATTTATGGGCAATAATATTTTATTACACTCTGATTTGTAATCCATTGACAGCAGTGATGATAAGATTCTGAGTTTTATCAATGGCAGGAAGACGTTAAATCTTGCCAGATTGATCTTTTGCAACTAGGAGGTCTTAAGTAGATCTACTCCTAGCTTGGTACACCTCGTCTGATGACTCCCTCCTATTTCAGGGTGTGAGCGACGAAAAACTTACAGACCTGGATGATCTGGCACAGACCCACGGTGAGAGTGTCAGGTCTATGTGCACAGGAGTGGTGGTGAGGAAGTGGGGCCTGCAAGTGGGGCCTCCGCCATCATAAGGTAAACCACCCACTGGAGCTCACATCAGAGATGAGCCCTGAAGTTCAGGGTCCAGAGAGTAATGAAAAGTTGATGAAAAATCAACAAATATATTATCATGCTAAATGAAGTAGAGTGTTGTTTGCATGGTGAAGTTTTACTAATCTTGTAATATTTTAACAATTTAGCTTTTTCTATTATTTTTGGCCAGATGTGATGTCTGTTCAACATAAAGTTGAACATGTGCATCAGCCGGCGCTCCTCCTCAAATGATTACAGCAACTATGAGTCAGTTGATTCAGTGAGGTAGTTGACCACTGCTGTAATATTCCTGTATCTGTGCAAACTGTCTAGGGAAAAGTCAGTCAGACTGGGGGGGAGGAATCACTAAAAGCTATCGGTCTGATTAAACACTATTACAAAATTAACAAGGTACTATTTGTTTTTACCAAGTATATATATGATGGTATCATTGGTAGTACATTGAGACTGGGCCAGGCTTTAGATCTGAGCACCAACATCTCAGCAAGTACTCACAAAAGTAACCATCAAACTATACCATTGATTAAAAATAAGTTTTACTTGGCTGAATATCTGATTGTGACACTGTTTGAAGTCTGTTTTCATTAAATACATTTAAAAGAAATTTAGTGGCGTGTACTTCATGTTTTACTGTGCAGAAATCACCATGCTAAATATTTAGGAAATTTGACATGAAGAGGCTTAGGGTCCGTTCTGGGTCTGAATCCTGTAACTTCATGCTGTGACAAAGAAGTAAGTGATGATAAAATTTCCATTCACCCGGATCTGGTCCACAATGCAACGTTGGTCTTTGTCTGTCTGTTATGGGATTAAATGTCTGACTTCTTTCATTGAGATTAATATTCTACGTTTGAACAAATTGACAGAAAAACAGATAATTAAAATTGAATGGGTTATTCCCTGATTTGGTAAAACCAACAAATACAACATACAACATTTATCCATTATAACAACTTGAAATGTCACTGAGCAGATCAGTAGATGCGTCTTCTGGAAGACTCTCGCTGAGGATACCATGATCTTCCTCATGACTTTTAATCCTTAGCCCCTGGGTATTTCCAATGTTTTTGTTGTTGCTGACTTGCCTTTATAGCTTTACTGTCAAGTATTGTTGTCACTGCCGGTTAGTTCATTTTATCTCATTAACGGGTCTCTGGTTACTTTCATGTCTTTATTACTTACCTAACCCGTGTACATCTCTTATCTCATCTTTGTACAGCACTTTGGCACATTTCATTTTTCTTTTAAATATGCTACATGAATTTGAGATCAGAAGGGAGTGTGCAAATAAACAAAAAAATGACATAGAAGCGCTTTGTGATACAGTTAAAGGCAAATTGCTGTCACAGTTAAAAAATAAATAAATAAATAACATGCATATCAACTAAATGTGTCAAAAGATTTGTTGACATTTCTCAATCATACACTCCACACAGGTTGGCAGCAGTTCCGTGTCAGCCTCCTTGGCACCTCCATACTGTACGTATTTATCTGAATGCAGCTGTGCAAGCAGGCACTCCAAGTACACGAATTAAACAGAACAGAACAGAAAAGTGGCCTCAGATCTTTTCCTCGTGGCACGAACCTTGACATTTTGCAGAAAATGACATTCTTTTCGTGTTACATGGCAAGACGCATTCCTGCATTACAGTGGCGTTCCTCAGCTATTCGAGGCCCAGCGAGAAGTTAATCCCATGGACAATTCCAATGATGATGGGCTGCCAAGCAACAAGGTATCTGAGCCAATCAAGCAGCTGTCCATAGAGAACATGTGTCTTTTCCCAACTGCCAGGCAAGGAGGAATTAAGGAGCGTGCACAATTAATTAGGATAGATGATGTACGTTATGTTTGGGTCATATGACTGTACATTCCTTGCAACCATGTAACGCTTTCATCACTCTGATCTCTCTGTAAAAGGATACGGGTTGTTCATCATCCTCTTTAAGTCCACCTTCTCATTGCAGTATGGACAGGTTTGTTTTTTACCCACAATGCACCAACCACGGATGCAGAACTCATGGAATCTGACAGGCAGAAAAAGTTAAGGCACAACTGCTATTGGTCTAGTGTTGGTTAGGAACAGGTAACAGATTAGTTAAAGGGAAAGAGGGAACTAAAGGAGGAGACATGCATGAATAAAAGACAGAAGAGTGGCTAGGCTGATGATTGATGCGGATTGATGATGGATTATAATACTTTAAGGATACATGTGTCCACAGGACAGCAAGTAGGTGTCTTCTATAAATCCTTCCTCATCTATGTCTACAAGAATTTTCTGGCCGCACACTGCGCAAATGTCGTTAGTTAGACTCCTGCTGGGCATGCCTCCTTTGCTGTAGTACTGAAAACACACACAATGTAAACATTTTTACACACAAAAATTAAAGGAAAGAAAGTGTTTCAGTAAGATCTTGGCATAGATTGTACAAGAATGTGCAACCGTAATGTCTTACCCCAATGGTGGAAGCCATGTAGTCAGAGCAGATCTCTGCAAAGTCTCTGCCCATGACACCATAATACAGTCCATAAAACAGCATGATGACCCCCACATCCATTGAGTCCTCTGCTTTGATTCTAAAGATCCGTGGAAGGAGCGAATTAAAGGACAACAGGAAGAGAAGGGGTGTAAAAAGGAAACATTATAAACTAAGGATTCTTCATGCTGCAGGTTACCAGTTATGTTCTGTATATTGAATCACATATGACACAATGGTTCACACTTAAATGTTCACATCAGTAAACAGTAAGTTTCATTGTCAGTATATCTGTTTTATGTTTTAGAAAGCTCAAAAGCAGCATAATCATCTTCTACACCATGTTAAGGCCCATACGTTCTCAGCATGATACTCATTTCTTCAGAGGAGCAGCAGGTTGCCACCCACCCTGTAAAATACGGAATTGTCCCGTATTGGTCAGGTACATCTTATGTCCCGTTATTAGCCAATATGGGACGCAATTTGTTCCTTTCAAATTCACCCAGCCGGCACCACTGAATCACACCACAACTGATTTTCTTGTTGCTGCTGTAGCCCGATATATCTGGGATCTGAGGTGGGCGTGACTGATCCATTTGGTGGACTACAGATATGAATTGTTTAACGTTGAGTTTGAAAGTTAAAAAGAATAAAAATTTATTTAATGTATGAATCAGTAAAAATACAGTGCCCATGTGAAGAAAAACAAGTCTGCTATGTAATATGCTCAACCATCTGATATACTAATGGATTAACAGTAAAAAAGTAAAAACAGTGTTCAGAGTAAAAAAGTATTTTACTTGGTAATATATTTTCAACAGATTCATAAATGTTTGTGAAGATTTCTGTGTATTGTATGTTATAATGTGAATGTATTAATTTATATTGGGGAATACAGGGTTGCTCATTGAGTGATAAGTAGGCAAACTTTAAGTATGAATGTAAAAGCATTTTTTATGTGTGTGTTTGCGGGAAGGGAGGGGTAGGGCTCGAGTCTCATTCTCATGCTGATTCTCCTGGTCTGGGGGTCCTTTATTTTTTTTTCCTGGAAGGTGGCAACCATATACAGTATATACCACGTTCTGCTTGACAACTGATTAAACAACTTAACGTATCATGTGACTCACCTGAAAAAAACATTGAAACCAAACATGGTGAACATGATGGCCAAGTAGCCTAAAACTCCAACTGCATAACTCAGTTTATAGATCAAAAGGAACCACTTGTACACCATCCTGGAATACAAACACAGATAAATTTCATGTTTCATCCATATACAGATTGTTTGCTCGTCAAACATGCAAAAGTTGATGTTTCTTACTTTGAGGGGACAGAGTGTACAGTAAATGACATCTAGTGATTAGAACGAGCAGTGCAACTTTTAAGCAATTCCACAACACTCAACATGGGACTTTGTCAAGTAAGATGTATACACAGATGGAAGATTTCGCAGCTTGCTAGATGTACATGACTTGCGAGAAAGTGCGTGTGGAAGTGCCCAGTAGAACACTGACATTAATAAATCAATTTACAAGCGCTTACTGTACATGTACGTCACTATTACATCTATTTTGCCAATGTTTACATTACCTTAGAAAAAACGGTAACCACCTTAATGTGAGCACAATTAAAGGTTTAATGGACATGTAAACATATTGATGGCTCTCACCAATGACACTTTGTCCTTTCCAGAATAGTTATCTAATGGAAACAACCCTTAAGTGATCTGTGTTTTCTGTATTACAAACAGGGATTTTTTTATGTTACTCCTATTCTTAATAAGTTTAACAAAATATTTGTGATATATATATATATATATATATACATATTTGTATTTTCAGGTTATTGTACGATTGTTATATAGGCCTTTTGCTGATATAGTCCTTTCACAGACCACACATTTCTGTTTACCTGGGCGTGGCACAGGACAGTGGCTTACGCGTGGCTCTGAAGATAATGTAGCTTGTAATGACGGAGAACATGCCCCACATGGACAGAAACCTCCACCAGTACAGTTTGATGGTGAAGTACAGAGGGACGACCCACATCTGGACCAGTGTCACCAGCTGAGGATATAAACAGACACTCTAGTGCTGTAAAACAACTGAACTTTCAAATCACAATGTAAACGTTAAAAATAGCAAAGTCCAATGTTCTTGTGACTCATTTTATGAGGGTTGATTGCTAACTTCTGAAGCATTCACGTAAGTAAGTGTGTGGGGGCCATGTTTCTTTTGAGTTGATTGCCATAAATTTGTACAAGAATATCTGTAACAAGTCATACAAAAATATATAGATTTTTTTTGTGGGTATAATTGGCTTGCAACAATGTCAAATTGAGTGGATGGGGCTCATTTTTCAAATGTGGTATCTATGTTCAACCTAGTTTATACAAACAAATGTAATTAAAATGGAAATTTCAATTAATACATTGTTCAGTTAGTTTTTCCCTGATTTTTTTCTTCACATTTTTTAGCCAAAAACAGATATTGAGACATACAGTATATGACACATGTAAAGATAGACAGATATTTGGCCATAACTGTAAAGCCTACTGCTGAGTAGACCTGGTTCTCACTATCACTTGACCTGACTGTGTGTGCTCTCAGAGCATCTTACAGTCTCCAATTTGTGTTTGTGACTGTTCTCAGACTCACATTGTAGGATCTGTGGTGTCGTTGTTTCCATTGCACCAGAACGATCTGTGCGACCACTAGCGTGGCGATGAGAATCAGGACCATCTCTGCATGCATGGCCTCATGGCCCCTGTGCTTCACATGTAGATGTTCATGCTGAACCCTGGAAACATTGGAAATGCAGGATGAGAGGATGGATTAAGAAAGTAAAGTAGGATAAGTAAGAAGGAAGACTCCTATAATAAGGGGGGCTTATGAGCTATTTGTGTGTTTTGGTTTGGTGGCAATTATGGGTGGTACTCTGTAATTGCCAGGTGATCATGAGTGGTTTCTATGGTTTACTAAGAGGTGTTTTATGTGGCTGTTGTTATAATCCTGGATTGTTGCCTGAGAGTTTGTAGGTTTGTTGCTATGATTTTTAAGTTGTTGCTTGGTGCTTGAAAAGGAAACAGAATGACTGTTGTGGCAAATCTGAATGGCTTCTGCAGTTGTCTAGATCATTTCTAAGGTGTTTATGCGTATATGCTAGGCAATCTTTTTTCTAGGGTGTTTGTTGGTGGCTGCCATAACGATTTAAGGCAGTTGTGCATATGTATGTAAATGAATGATTGCTATGGCAATTCCGACTAGTTCGTCTGTAGCTGTTCTAGAGTTCCTGATTGGTAGCTGGACTATTGCTATAGATGTGTAGGTATGCTATGGTGTTAGGAGTGGTTGCCAGTCTGTCCGCACCAGTCATTAAAGTGTAAATAGTGAGACTCTAGAGTAAATGCTAACAGCAGTAGTAACAATGATATTAACAAGAGCATTAATCACAGAGTTAGAGAGAAGAGTCGTTGTATTATTAGAATAAGTAGCTTTAGAAACAACAGAAATTAAAATATGGTGCTGATAAACGATATTGGTAATGATAAATACTTATAATAAATGTAATGTTAAATTGCATTTTAACAACAGATGACTCACTTCCAGTTTTCTCTGTGTGTCATTTTGAGCAGATCATCCTGTAACAAGACGCAGAGACAGAAATAGAGAGTGAAACTATTCACAGTGGGCAGCGTATGTAGGTTACAACTAATTACTACATTTAAGTCTCTAGAATCTGACGGTATACTTTTTGATGCTCAGCTTTTGGCAGATTTTCCAACCAGTACATATTATTAAATGCACACATTGTCAATTATATGTTCATAAATGTGTTTACATATATATATAGTTGCATTTTTCCAACAGCGGTCCACATAATCAGTCTTCACTGTGTCCATGCATTTGTTTTTGTACAATATATTTTTTTTATTAAATTTTCTCCCTTGAAGCATTTTGAGTGCCGCTTAGAAACAAGAATTTACTGAACTTTGCAAATCATTACATACATTATCAATCATAAACTTTATACAAAAAAAAAATTTACTGTAAAAAATGCTTCTATTAATTCACGTGGCAGAAAAACAGAGGGACAGCGGTTTTTATGGTTAAGAGTAATTTACAACGTAACGGTCGCGTTACTTCTATTTTTCAATTTGCCACGTCGATACATCGGTTTGATGACAGTCAACGCTAACTTGGGTTAGCTTTAGCCCCTTGGAGCCTCTGGTTTTCCTCCTTCTCTGCTCCAAACAGATTTCTTTGGACATTCAGTACATCTGCAGCTGTTAAACTGGTCTTACCTGCGGTTGAACACCCGCCATTGTTTACGGGTTGCTGCTAATAAGCTAGCAGCTTGAGTTACAGGACCGGGTACGGAAAGCAAACGGGGACAAAGTAGGCAACGTTGACCCACAATCAGTACAAGGACTCAGTTCAGATAAAAATCCTGGATTAAATAAAACCGCACCCGTACCAGGTCTGCCATTTTATCCTTAACGTGGCATTGGCAAAATGTACTTTTTCGTAAAAATCCACACACAAGCTGTAGGGTCGATTTTTTTTTCCAATTTCAATTCATTATTCTATATTTATGTTGAGCAAGTACCAAAACGTAAACATCATCACTCATGATGTACCGGGTCAAGTAACATGCTTATCCAGCAGTAAGAGTATTTTCCGTTTTATTAAAGATGAGTTACCCTTCACCAAGACGTGAAGGTAAAAATTGACATGCAGATAATAAACTGATTTCTCTTAAAATAAAAAAAGTCTTTTTGAGACATCTACATTTGTTTAGTTGTAATCCCTTAGGAATTGTGCCAATTATTGTTCCAAAATGAGTGACAACAGAAAGTCCCAAGTGAAACGTGAAATACAGGACATTCAGTGTCCCAGGAGTAAATGCAGAATAGGAGTGCTGTCCCAGAGTAGCATAAATAAAAGCATGATAAAATTTAGAGCAGAAAGTTCTGCTAGTGATGTGTAGTGCAATATTGCATGCAATTAAATATATTACACAGATGGTGCATGATATCGGGTAATACAAGACAATAATAGCCTGACTATAAAGATACTATATATTTTGCGTAGTATTGTACGATAATGAAACATGATCGGCAAAAGAGTTGCACGTGATGTAAATATATATATATCAGGTTGCACATTATATTGAAGTACGTATAGAGTATTGGAGCATCAGTAAGGTACTACGAAACAGAATATTGTTCAATGCTTGCCATTTCAGATGCCCTTCCTGCAGAAGGAGGAAGATATATAGGATGACAGCCACCAGAAGGAAAGAGCACCTGTGGTGCTCTGTTGTTGTAATCAGACAACCTAGAAACACCAATAATTTTTTACAACCCATGTGACATCTAGAATCAAAAATGAGGACTAAAAAATAAAAATCACATGAAGACCAACTTTATTTAGTGCACATCATTATTTTGCATCAAAGCAAAGTATGGCATTGCATCATGTAAACATAACTTGATCATTTCACAAGTACACGCTCCTGTCAGTGAAGAAAATCTTGTCCAGTACTACCCCATGGAGATGACTCCTTTTCCCGGCAAACCTACAGGAAGAAGTCAATCGGTTAAAAATAAGGACATACTGGCTCAGAGTTTATTCACTAAATTGATCTCGCTCAGACATCCAAGGAAGGTTTGGACCATCTTTGGTCAAAAGACCTCTGGTGGAAACTACGAATGGCAGGAAATAGCTTCATCATAGCGAAGATGAATAAATAGATAAGTAGACAAGTTAAGACAAACCTGCTTCACAGACCAAGCAATCTTGTTCCTCACCAAGATCAGAAACCTAGACAGTGCATTTACCATTATCCTTAAAAAATGGGAGAAAAAAAAAGAAACTTTAGAATTCACTTAAAATTTAAAAATAAAAAAACAAAAACAAAAAAACCCAAGCACAAACACACACAATGTTCTTATTGCTCGCTCAGACATCCAAGGAAGGTTTGAACCATCTTTGGTCTCTCAACCTCTGGTGGAAACTACGAATGGCAGGAAATAGCATCATCACAGCGAACATGCATGAGCACAACCACATTAAAGTTGAGCTGGAAACAATCTTGACATGCCAGATGGAAAGCTTATAATGTTAAGGAGATGTAGGAAGTGTTCTGTTTGCATGCATGTTATCCTCAGTTTTTATATGGTTATGGTGCTCTGTAGTGGCACAAAAAGCATGTTGTGACAGTAAACATAATTCCAGCTCATCTTGAATGTTGTGATCGATATACAGATTGATACATACCAATTCAACTGACCATGGCTCTCCCAGTGGACACTTCCCGTGATATATTTCCGATTGGCACGTAGAACATCAACCTGGAAGAGAAGTTTAACCTTAAAAACTACAAATTGCAGAAAATGGCATCATCACAAAGTTAACAGAACACATAAATAAGCTCGGAATAAATAGATTGGTGGATGAGTTGAAACAAACCTGCTTTCAAGACCAAGCCATCTTGGCTTCACTGAAACCAGAGACCTAGATGCTCCATTTACCATTATCCTGAAAAACAGAAGAAACTCTCCTGAGACTATTAAGAAAAAAACCCACAACAACAACCAAAAGTTTCTATTGTTCGCTCAGACATCCAAGGAAGGTTTGAACCATCTTTGGTCTCTCAACCTCTGGTGGAAACTACGAATGGCAGGAAATGGCATCATCACGACAAGCTGGAAATGAGCAGGTAAATGCGGAACTGATTTACAGAAAATTTACAGCCAACACCAAAAGCCTATTAAGAATTATACACACAAACCAGATTGACGACCATCACTTGCTTGAGTCGATGGGCGCACAAATGCTGCCTCGCAGGACGTTCACCCTAAAAAAATAAGAAATAAATAAAAAGGACAGGAGCAAATTAGTTCAGCAAGCCACAGGGACAGCAGATAGACCAACTGTTCAAGAATTCGCTCAGACATCCAAGGAAGATTTGAACCATCTTTGGTCTCGCGACCTCTGGTGGAAACTACGAATGGCAGGAAATGGCATCATCAAAGCGAACAAAAATTTAACATAGATAAACTTGGACAAATAAATGGGTGGATGAGTTAAAACAGACCTGCTCAAAGACCAAGTCATCTTGTCCTCACAAAGACCAGACCTCGACGCTGCATTTACCGAGATCCTGAAAAACAGAGGAAACTTAAGAATTCTCCTACAGGAAAAAACCCCGAAACAAACCATAAAAAAAAAAAAAGTATTCCGTTCGCTCAGACATCCAAGGAAGGTTTGAACCATCTTTGGTCTCATGACCTCTGGTGGAAACTACGAATGGCAGGAAAAGACATCATCACGGCGAACAAGAAGTTAACAGGGCTCATAGATAAACTTGGATAAATAAATTGGTGGATGAGTTAAAACAAACCTGCTCCAAAGACCAAGCCATCTTGTCCACAACAAGACCAGACCTAGACACTGCATTTACCGAGATCCTGAAAAAGAGAGGAAACTTGAGAATTCTCCTGAAGCCAAAAAACAACAATACAATTTTTTTTATTTTGTTCGCTCAGACATCCAAGGAAGATTTGAACCATCTTTGGTCTCGCGACCTCTGGTGGAAACTACGAATGGCAGGAAATAGCATCATCACAGCAAGGAAAAAAGTATGTTAAAAACCGATATAAAAATTCACAAACCCCATTTATGTTAAAGGAGAAGCAGACAGGAACATCTCAGACAATGTTGCAATCTGGTTCAGGCACCGTTGAATGATCCATTCATACACTGAAAGAAAACAGCATGGATTAGGAGTTTGAGGAGTAAAGACAATGACAGGGAGTGGTCCAAGCTGTTTGAACTGGTTTTACCGAATATAGATAACCCTAAACCTAAACCCCCGAACAATGAGTTGACTCAAAAGTTCTCAACTGACTCTGCAGCAAAAATGAGTAAAAATAGTGGTGTTAACCTGTGATTACGAAGGGAAACTATTTTCATTGCTGAGCCAAGGCAAGAAATATGTGATTGGTCATTAACGTTGCAGGAGAAAGGAGGGTTATACCTTTCTTGGGTAATCTGGTTAATAATAAGTGTAAGTGTCTCTAAGTATAGTTACGTAGGTTCAGGTTACAATTCCCTAAACCATAAAAATTGATCTACATTGCAATATTTGCAGGATTCCAAACATCTCTGTCATAGTGGCCACCTCGTGAATATTCATGATTGAAAATACACTTTGAGCAATGTAGTCTATGATTCTATATTGGCACCATCACGTGCTGGACAGCTGCATGGATCAGGAGCATGGCACACATTAAACATTAAGCTTGTCTACGAGGACAGCTTAGTTTAAAAAAATATATTTAACGTTGCCTTCCAATCACTTTAATTATCAATTTCAGTTACACCCCCATCAAAGAAAAACAACAAATTCCTCTTTAATAATCATTTTTACGGAAGGCCATAAAGTCCCCTGAAAAAGCAAAATTTCGTGTTATGGTCGAATTGTCAGCAACTCACGTATAAATGAGATACTTAAAATAAACGTGAGGCGAATACAGAGACAGCTTCAACGTTGCGAAGCGTGGACTTGGATGAGCTTTCAATCTGAGACAATCCGTATGAAAACACACTCATCGACAAAAACTCCCGAATAAAAACAATTCTAAGAATCACAATCCATAAGTAAAGTCTAGTATTTGTGAATCAAAATGGATATTTTACTAAACATTTACCTTTCATCACGACAGACAACACAACAGCCTTGGTAACGTCACTGACCTTCTTCCGTCCCACTTTAGTGGCTTTAAGTTGAACTGTTCTTCTTCTCTTTCCTGTAGGTAGACGAAACTCTAGCGAGCTCTATTCTACCCTCTGCAGTCGAAAGTACGTACTACAGGTAATTTGGGCGCATTTAGATTTGTGTGTTATAAGAGCTTTTTCACTGTATTTATTGTTTCCACTTAAATTAAATTTCTTTTTTTTATTTCTGAATTTTAGCTAGAATACATAATACAATACAATACAATACAAATACCTGGGGCTGCAGCTGGATGAGAGTTTGGACTGGACAGCCAACACGGTCACTCTACAGGCGAAGGGCCTGGGACGGTTCTTTTTTCTGAGGACGCTCGGGTTCTTTAACATCTGTAAAAAGCTGCTGCTGATGTTTTATAAGTCTGTTGTGTTCAATGTCCTGTTCTATACTGTAGTGTGCGGGAAGTAGCAGTGAGAAAAGAGACACTGCACGGCTAACACAACTCCTCCCTGGGAGGGCGGGAGGTTGACAAAAACACACTGACCGAATGACCAGACATTTAGCACTGTATTGTTGTTGTATGTGTATGTGTATATATATATTTGTTGTGTGTGTATATGTATGTATGTATATATGTATGTGCATCTATCTATCTGTCTACCTGTCTGTCTGTCCGTCCGTCGTCCGTCCATCTGTCCATCCATCCATCCATCATCCATCCATCCATCCATGCATCATCTATCTATCTATCTATCTATCTATCTATCTATCTATCTATCTATCTATCTATCTATCTATCTATCTATCTATCTATCTATCTTCTGACTTTGCAAAGACACTCCTGCCACCTGAAAAAGAGGGATGTGCGTCTGTGTGAGAGAGTACCAAGAAAATCCTTTTTTCAGATGTACAGTATATTCATTTCATTATTCTTGCATGTTTTTTTTTTTATTGTTGTCCCTATTCTTTAATGTATTATTATTTTCTAAATATTTTTGTTGATTATTTTGTGGACATTGCAGAGTTTTGGCAATACCATGAGTGTATACAATAATACAAATAAAGCCTTTTGAAAATGACAGTCTCTGTTTGTGTGTGTGTGGGAGAGAGAGAGAAAGAGAGAGAGGGAAAGAGAGAGAGAGAGAATCACCCAGCATCAGCAGGCCGACAGGAAGACCAACCAATCAGCTGTCTCCTCTTCTCTCCTCCTCCCCCCTCGGCCTGCTGGTGCTGCTGGTGTTGCCGTGACGATGGACTCCCCCTCCCTCCTACACAGAGAGAGAGGGAGAGAGAGAGGAGAGGGAGAAAACAAGATGCTATCATGACACGATGGATCGAGGCAGGAAAACACACCCACACACACATGCACTCATATTTCCTGCATCTTAAGAGACATGGTGAGTGGCGTCTTTCTTTTTTTTGAATGGATGGATGGACAGACGGATGGATGGAGGAATGTGCAGAGGTGACAGAAGCATCTGTGGCATGATATATTCTTGGAAGAAGCGATGAAATGATGAAGAGGAGAGTCAGAGGAGGAAAGTCAGGATAAGTGGATGCACAGATAGACAAGATGAACGATGGATGAAGGATGAACAAAGAGTAATGCATCTCAGCCTCATAGAGTATGAGTCTGTGCGTGTCTGTGCGTACTTGAAGGCCTGCATGTGCTGCATGTTAGCATGCAGCCTGCTAACAGTAACAGGAGGTACGTCACTTCTTCAAACTGAAACACGGCTCAATGCTTGAACAAATGAAGGACAAATGATGTTAACAGGCTCAATACACATGCATCCAAACATAAAATCTTCGGATGTTACTCATTTTTGGAACCCTCATAGTGTGACATCATCAGATATTTTTCTGTCAACAGGCCAACGATTAGTTCCCTGTTTTTCCTGATGGCTGATTTGCTGTCTATATGTGTCACTGCTCTCGTTTGGTGTAAGTCAATCAGAACCTTTGTGGGTTAAAGTAAATCCTATTATGGTGACATTTTATCATATGTATTTTTGCGTGGTTTGCTGTCGTATCGTAACTTTCAGGTGCCTACTCTCAGCTATAACTTAGCTGAGAATATATTGTGGGATAATACAAAAAGGACATTGTGATGAAAAAAAAATCCCCACAAGATTTTCCAGGGTGTTGCCATCATTACTGCAAAATTTTAATTCACAAGATACATTTAGCTTTGATTTTGGAATGCATAACGTCTGCTTTTTGCTGTTGAACATGGACCTGGAAAGTGAGCTCCACATCTAAAGTAATCCTTCGACATAATATCCCTGAAAATCATTAAATTGTGTGAAATTACCTACATAACATAGATATTAGTAAAGATTTTGGATGAATTTTTTTGCCCTCTATACTGCAGAGCTCATAGGTTCCAATGTCGGCAACAGTGGAAAGGGAGTAGAAGGTTCCCATCCACGTTGCTACAATTATGTCCCCTACGGGTCTGTCCAAGTACCTGCACAGCAGATGATACTGGTGAAGCTCAACTCCCAAAGCAGGTTGTGGCACCACCTGTCACAGAGGTAACATATCTGACCACACACAGTGACTTTGAACAAGTTTGGCTTGAAGCACTGGAATAATGATTTCCAAAAATTGGGAGAAGGGACTATTCATGACATGATATTTGACAGTGATTTTCCCTTATGTCGAAGGTCCCTGAACAAGATCCTAACCCAAAATTGTTCCTTACAAGCAAGTGTGCCTTGTGTGGTTACCACAGATGTCAGTGTGTGAATGTGTGTATGAATGGGCAAATGTGAATGAGGCAAACGTTGTAGAGCGCAAAAGAAATGCAGTCCATGTACAGGCTTTCTTTTAATTGATCATCCCATCCCACTGCTGTCCCGTAAAGTGTTTACACAGCCATATAGCCATACACAATGATCTCCATGATAGGGGGCTTCTCTGGCAGGTTCTTTTTGCCTGCTAGAGTTGAGTTTCATCAGGAACATCAAGATTGATCGGCAGGAGTGACTCAGTACATTGCGCTGAATTTTGGATTCTCCCATGATTAAGGCAGTGAATTGGATTTTTCAAACCTCCTGCATTCTCCCCAATGCCAAATAAGCGTACTCTGTGTAACAGACCTACTGTAACTACTTGTAACACATTCATCACGCGATTGTAAATCAATTGATTCAGACATGGAAATGTCTTGAACTGGAGTATGCCATCTTTGCACATCTTAACCAACCAACCAACGCTTCATGTACTCTTTGAGAGTGGCGGACTCTGTACTAAATTCTGTACATTTCTGTCTTGAATTGCAGTATGGTCAAATACGGACAAAGTGGACATTGAGAATCAAACACAAGAAGACAAGAAGTTATTCAGTATATATATATATATGTATACTGTATATATATATATATATATATGTGTGTGTGTGTGTGTGTGTAGAGAGAGTAAGAGAGTGATGTGTAAGAAGACAGACGGATGAATGAAAACAAAAAACATAAAGAGAGACAAAATGAGAAACTATGAATACAGTGAGCTCAGATTCCATGTGTGTGTATATGTGAATTTTCTGTGTGATTAGTAGATTAATTTCATACTTTGACCTCAAATTGTATTTTAATTCCTCTTCTCTTGGTCTGTTCCCTGTCTTCCTGCCTGTGTTTCTGCAAAACATGAAGAGCAACATGATCCATATGAATAATGGGAGGAGCCTATTATACCCCCTCATCCACAAACACACATACACATAGGAACACACATGCAACACCCCCACACTTTAATTCCTTCCACTGAATGATTTTCTACTGCAAAGGAAGCTGTGTTATCAGGGTCTCCGTCTCTTTCTCTCTTTCTGTAAATGTGTGTCTCATGACAGAGCGGTGACAGTCTGTAACTGTCAGCAACTGACAATTGAGCTCTTTCTTTCTTTCTTTCTTTCTTTCTTTCCTTTTCCTTCCTCTCTGTCTTTCTTTCTTTCTTTCTTTCTTCATTTCTTTCTTTCTTTCTTCCTTCCTTCCTCTCTCTCTCTCTTTCTTAGATTTAATTTCTTTCTTGCATTCATTCTCACTGCTTCACTTAACGGTCCCTTGTGAATGTTCATTATTGATCACAGTGTTATAAACTTGTCTGCATATTTTATTATTATTTTACTATTGCTCTGTAGCAGTATAGTGTTAACTGTTATACTTATATTTAATGGATCAGACAATAGCCACTCTGAACAAACTGAATGGTGAGAACGATGAGAAGCTACTACACACACAGGCTGTATTTACACCAGCTTGTAAACTTTGCATCAAAATGTGTCCTGGTTATCTGGATTCTGCCTGAATTGCAATGAGATCTCAGAATAAGTGAGCTTTAATAACAAATAACTTTGGACTCTCACTTTCCACATTCTAGGTCCCCAGTCACAGGAAATCACAACTCCTATGTTTACTATACACTATGTTTGAATTTAATCATAATGTTTACAAATTGTGGGTCTGTTTTATTGATTAATATGTCCCTGCCGTACATATTGCAATTACACCTAGCAACTTCTGATTGATCCAGTGACAATGTATGCTTGACAACGTATGTATGTGGCTAGCCAGATTGGATAGTGATCTGTCAAAGTGGGTTCTTTGTACATTTGTAGCTTGCATAAACATATGACCCCTTTGTCTGGATACAATCAAAATAGAGAGAATGGATGCTAACGCAACATGTAAGTACCCATACAGTGTATTAGTGGACCAGCATCTGGAGGATAATTGGGGTAGTTGTGTGATGTGGAACACCATCTGGAATAAACATATGTGCATTTCTACAAACAGTAGGTTGGTTAGGTCTGTTGCAGACATTAATTCTTGTTTTTTCTATTTTCACTCTAATCCTCATTTCTCTCCATCTCCTCCGCAGGTCAAAACTGAGTTTGCCCTGAGTGAATTTAATTAACATCAGGGACATTTTTTCCCCAAAATCAGATTCAAAGAGCATCGGCCCACTGCTCCAGCTCTTCTTGTTGATTTTTTTTGGTGCCATGCATCAGAACAGCAACATTTTGAAGAAATGTGAAGCAAAAAAGTTTCATCTCCATATTTGAACAAGAACGTTAAGCACCGCCCTCTGCCAACCTGTGAAACCACCTGAAAATAGTACAATGCTGACTGTACATGAAAATCATCACAACTCAAAACCTGCATCTGCACTAAAGCCACATTCTTTTGGATGTTGTAAATAAAACTACTGCAACAACGAGAAGATATTTCTTTCCTTGTGGGGCTCTCAATTGTACCTGGAGGCTGCATAGAGGGGCACACCTGAAAAGTGTTGCCCCTCCTGAAGTATATCTGAGTGGAGCAACTTTACAAAGTCAAACAAAACAAGTGGACTGGGGGAAACTTGAAGATTGCACCAACAGTACCCCCTCTGGCTGCAGGAAGGAAAGGCGGTGTATTTGGAGGTTGAACTCCCACTTCCCCCATACTGCCAGCTGCAGATGGAGGCCCACCAACACTCCCCAGATAGCAGCAGCGAGGAGTGCACTGTCCTGGAGGCTCCGCCCACAAAAAACACCTGTGAGCAGCATGCTGGGAAGGTCAGGTCCACACAAAAATTCTCATGTTCATTGTCACCAAACCTTCTGTATAATTTAATTCAAACTGATACACATTTGTCTCTCTTTCCCCATGCTCTCAAGGTAACAGATCTTTTCTGCTCACTATGCGAATGTCCGCTGTGCGAGGATTGTGCATGCGGTGACCACGTGGAACACCCCAAGGTGGCCCTCAGTGAAGCCATGGAGCAGCAGCGAATCAGACTGCAGGAGAGCCTGGGTGCCGTCCAAAGCAGGTAGGAGTGGACGGGCCGTTATTTGTATATGTATTATGAAATTACCTCCATCGTGGATTTTGCCCAAATGTGTGTTTGTTAGGAGGATAACTCAAAAATGTATTCACAAATTATCAGGAAATTTTGTCAAGATGTGGCTATCATGCAAGGAATTATATCCAATTTTTAGCCAGATCTGATCACTGTTTTAAAGTTGCCATTAAATAATTAACATAAAGGTCACAGGCAACTGTTCAGACTGCTTGTTGTGTGATAACACTATGTTACCTCTAGATGATACCAGGTAGCAAGGTCGGTAAAAGCCAGACCCTAAACCAAGGCTTCGGATTATAAAAGTCAAATGTATACAAAAATGTATGGAAGAGGATTGGGGTTGTGTACACAAACATGGCCCTAGAAATCATATACATTCTGTGAAAAAAGTCAGAATTCTGAGTTTAATCGGATATTTCTGATAGAAAAGAAAAATCGTAGAAAAAAATGAAAGAACTCTGATGAAAAAGTCAGAGCCCTAAAATAACATCCACTCATCCTCGTGTAAAATGATCAAAAACACAATTCAACATATCATATAGTTGACGTTGTAGCTCACCTTTATGGATAATCTATCACATGGGGCAGTAAGTGAGCACACACTGATGTTGAATAAAGTCTGAGTGAGCAAAAAACTCATTCATAAGGCTGTGCAGAAAGTTATGTTTATTTTTTATTTGTTTATTTTTTCTGTCTTTCCCTCTGTCACACCACAACCTGTGTGGGACTGGTTTCATGTTGTCCTCACTTTCTCTCCCCAAGGCTTCCTCAAATTTCCGATGCTCTGGCTGTAGTTAAAGAGATCCTCCAGCAGCTGACCAACCAGAGGGCTTCCATTGAAGAGGACATCCAATCTAGTTTTGAGGATCTGCACAAGCAGCTAGATGTCAGGAAGAGTGTTCTGCTGATGGAGCTGGAGGTCACATACGGCCTCAAACAAAAGGTGCAGTCTGTCATTCTGCTGTACGGCTTCTTCAGCATATTACTGCCGAAAACAATCATCATCATCATAAAGGAGCCTATTAGCAACCGGGTTGTTTATTGCTCTCTGTCTTCAGGTCCTCCAGGCCCAGGTGGACAGCCTCCTCCGGGGAGAAAGGGACATGAAAGCTACCTGTACCCAGTCTGAGGAAGCCCTGGCCGCAGAGGCTTGCGCAGCGACACTGCAGGCTGAGCGGGAGTTGAGGGAGAAGCTAATGGAGCTGGCCAACCTCGGCCTATCATGTCAGCCTGAGGAGAATGACCAGCTGGACCTGTTAATGGAGACAGACGGGCTCAGGAAGTTCATACACAACCTGGGGACTATTGTTACGACCAGGTGGGACTGAGAAAGTAACTCGAGAAAGTAACATGCTTGGTTCCACTTTCACTTCACTTTCCCTTCTTGACTCCTCTTCCTCAGTGCTGTGGCGAGCCAGAGTGAAGCCATGGGTATTGGTCTAGAGCAGTGCATTGTGGGACATCCAGCCTCTGTTACCATAGTGACAAGAGACAAGTCGGGGGGAGCCTGCAAGAACGGCAATGCCATTTTGTCAGCTGAGGTGAGTTTAACACCCACTGGTAATGAAAAGCAATGATGCTACCTGATCCTTTTTCTATCACAACCAATACATTTGTGTGTCTGTATTCAGGTGCAAACAGGAAGTAGTTGTGTAATAAATAAAAAGCGATTGGAAATGGCGTAGAATCAAAGGCCAAGTTAAATTCAGAGTCAGAGAGGTACCAGGGCTGCCAAAATTCTACGTACATACTGACAGAGGGGGAGGGGGACAGTAACAGAAGTCATGGAAAATATTAGGGTGAGAAAAGTTTAATATAGGCATGTACATTATTGTCCATGAGTTATTTGCAATTAAATACAAATAACATGCAATTCGCAATTAAATGCAATTACAAAAATAAATTACACAAATCATATTTTTTTAATAATTTGAGAGCCCTAATAATAATGTATGATTATCAGCATTACAAAAAGTTCAATCACCTTTCACTTGAATGGACATCATGCTCACCTTGCTAGCACATATTTCCTTTTTTAGTTTTTTTCCCTTTAAAAGATATTTTAAAGTTGCCAGTGATCTGCTGATTAGGAAGCAAATCAATACAAATGATGATTTGACTAATGGTTTATCCATCACAAAACTTGATGCTGCAATGCCATACTTGCTTGTTTTAGGCCAATTTATCCACTGCCTACAATTACTTTTTGTCTGTGTTAAATTTCATATAAGCGTGTTTTTCTAATACCACATTCCCTAAGAGCATTACTTAGTAAGCTCAGATCTCTTGGAAAACCTGCAGCGCTGCTGATGTCAACTCTATGCCATCACACACGGATTAGAGTCGGAGTCGGTCTGTCAGTTTAAAATCCTTCTGCAATGTCGCAATACAGGAGCAGCACCTTGAATGGCAGTGAAACTCTGTGGCCACATAACAAACAAATTAAAGGCTTCAAGATCAGACAAATAAACCTGTATTTATTGTGTCTTATTCCAGGTATTTACGCCAGATGGCAGTATAGTGGATGGGGAAATCCTGGACCACAAGAATGGGACATATGAATTTGTTTACACAGTGCCCAAGGAGGGAGACTTCTCATTGGCTCTGAGGCTTTATGATCAGCATATCAGAGGGAGTCCTTTCAAACTGACTGTCACCAGTGCCACAGAGCTAGACGTAGAGGTGGGCAGAGATGGTGTTTATGTCCGTTTGTGTGCACCAAATAGTTCTGGTCCTATTGATCCAAACCCCAAAGATAAGACCTTAAACAGCCTATTCTGTCTTCAGGTGTCTCCCTCAACCACCACAGCCACTAACTCAGCAGCCAACGCCACCCCATCCACAGGTTCCTCAGAGGGGGCCAAGAGACGAGGGAAGTCCCCTGGCCAGAAGAAGAAGAGCTCAAAGAGGGCCAGCAGTGCTCTCGGCACCCCACGTCGCAAAACCCAGAACCCCATTGAAGACGACCTCATCTTCAGGATTGGTGAGGGCGACTTCTAAAGATCCGACCACAAAAGAAATAATACAGAGGTTGATTAGGATCTATGCTGGATACCAGTTGGTGCAGGAATAGTGAAAAGAAGTTATTGCTCAGGTTTCCTGGGAATTTTAGGCAGAAAAATTGAACAGGTTTAAAGTATTTCATTTGTGTATGGATTGGTATTGTGTTGGCATTATTATCTCTTCCCCCAACCCCATAGGAACAAAGGGGAGAAATAAAGGAGAATTCACCAACCTTCAGGGTGTGGCTGCTTCCTCCAGCGACAGGATTCTCATCGCAGACAGCAACAACCAGTGCGTCCAGGTAAAACACACACTATTTTGCACTGGCTCATGATTAATAGTAAATGCTACATCTCACAGTAGGTGTGCATGTTTGCCTTCTCTATCTAGATTTTCTCTAACCAGGGGGAGTTCAAGAGTAGGTTCGGAGTGCGGGGACGATCTCCTGGGCAGCTGCAGCGTCCCACAGGCGTGGCTGTACACCCAAGCGGTGACATCATCATTGCTGACTATGACAATAAGTGGGTCAGCATTTTCTCCAGCGAGGGCAAGTTCAAGGTTGGCCCAGTTCAAGATTATTTCAAGGAAGTGATGCCAGTGATTTTACAATATTTCGTGTTTTTCAGGATATTTATGCCTGATCTACATCATTAATATTGTTTTGCCATAAGTTGTTAGATTCTGGAGATATTTGGCATTCATTTGGAGGCTGTATGTCTGGTGAACTGGTCCACAGGCCTTTGAATTTACCCCAGTGGATACATGTTGCTGTATTTGTTACACGGCACAAAGCTGTAGGTTATGCACATCAGAATAAAAGCTAAATGCATCATGTGGATTACAAAAGAGAAGCATGTTTTCATGCGCTTTTTAAAATCAATGTTTTGAGTTACTATTCATCCGTACAAGGCTCATCGTGTCTCTCAGCTACTTTACGATATGAGGCAACACCACACAAGCTGTGACGCGAGAAGGCACCTGAAATTTACTGTTCGATAAACGTTCGTGAAAAAATTAGTCAATGTCACTGATAATTTCCTGAAAAAGACATTTTCTAAAATTTTCATTTATCATTTGAGCTTTCTCACTGGTGTGTGTGTTTGCTGCTCATCAGGCAAAGTTGGGCGCCGGCAGGCTGATGGGACCAAAAGGTGTGTCTGTGGACCATAATGGCCATGTGATTGTGGTTGACAACAAGGCTTGCACAGTCTTCATCTTCCAGCCAACGGGCAAACTCATTACCAAGTTTGGTAGCCGAGGAAACGGGGACAAACAGTTTGCAGGTACTGTGTATGTTTGTGCCTGAATTGTGTATAGTATCAGTCAAATAAAATAAATACAAATAAAAACAAATTGTATAAAAAATCTGTGTTCCTCTCCTGAAGGTCCACATTTTGCGGCGGTGAACAAGAACAACGAAATCATCGTGACTGACTTCCATAATCACTCTGTTAAGGTACAGACTTCTTGACACAACTCACTACCATAATTCCTGCTGCTATGGTATATGCTTTTACAATGATTTACATTAATGATCTTAGTGTGGTAAGTCAGAGCCTCTCAAAAGCCTGATACAGCCAGAGATTTTAAAGGGACAGCTATCTTGATAATTCAGCAAATTTTCTACCATTACACATCATTTCTACCTTTGCTGTTATATGTCCTGGTCTGGTTTTGTGTTTGTGTGATCTGTAAAGCTGCGATGTAAAGATACTGGAATAGATTTGATGTTGGTGCTAATTCGGACACACTTTCAGGTCTTCACTCCAGAGGGAGAGCTGGTGTTGAAATTTGGCTCGAACGGCGAGGGAAATGGTCAGTTCAATGCTCCTACTGGAGTGGCTGTAGACGTTAATGGGAACATCATTGTAGCTGACTGGGGCAACAGCAGAATACAGGTACAACTCATTCAGCCATGAACAGTCAGCAAAAGGTATTAGAAGAAAGCATTAACAACACACATATATAAATACGTGGTTAACATTTTAATGGTGTGGAAGGTACTTGCATTTTGTTACATTTTTAAACCAAAACACTACTAAAAATAATCTTAATTTGCACAGTATCTTTCATGCAATGGAGGTAAATTAAAAAATTATTTCACATTTGCGAAAGCAACATCTTAAAAACAAAAAATATGTAGACATAAACACACACAATAATAATGCGATTGACAAGATAAATAAAAACATCAAGTTAAGAGCCTAACTGAAAACAAATTGTTCACTATTCACATGTTTTTGGAAGTTTTTTTTAATAGTTTGGGAACACCATTGTAAAAAATGTAAAATTGTAAAAATTAATCTCCAATTATCTTTTGAGTTTACAATATTATTAGTTAGTTAGTTAGTTAGTTTCCTTTGATGCAGTACAGAAGTAAAAACACATTAGGTTAATTATTATAAAACTATGAGGATTTGAACTTGATCATTATGTGTTGCTTTGGGGTTTAATTTATTAAACCTTAACAAGTGTTTAGTTTTTCGTTATTTCTTAAATATGATCACTTATATAATATCTTTCTATATATATATATATACGCTGAATAATTCCAAGGAGGTCTGCTTCGAAGGTTTTCAGTCTTTTCAGTATTAT
>OMNV01007682.1:127017-142180 GCA_900303265.1 Brotula barbata | reverse complement strand
CTTTTCAGTCTTATTTCGGAGGTTAGGTACCAAAAAACATCAAATTTCAATATCCAGCCTTAGTGATGACTGTATGATGATGGAGGTATGATGAATAATCCAACTGCCTTTTGTCTCTCAATTGTTTCAGGTGTTTGATGGCAGTGGCTCCTTCCTCTCCTACATTAACACTTCAGCAGACCCCCTGTACGGACCCCAAGGTTTGGCGCTAACCTCAGACGGACACGTGGTCGTGGCAGACTCTGGCAACCACTGCTTCAAAGTCTATCGCTACCTACAATGATGGAAGCACTTATGGAGAAAGGAAGGGTAGAAAAAAAGGACGGATGGATGGATGGAGGGAAGGAGCAGCTTTGGGAGTGGACAGATATGGTGCATGATGTCAACCTCTAGGAATTATTGCATGAACTTTGGCTGCTGTCGAAAATGACAGGAAGGATAGAAGATCTGAGAAAATCTACCATCATACCACCGTTGATGATTTGATTTGTGCTCAAAGTGACTTTAAAGCTCCATGTGATAAGTTTTTTTTTTTTTATAATAAAAAAGAGTAAAACAGTATAGTAGAAAAATATTGAAGCTAAATAAATTGAATTCATGGTATCTCCTAAATAAGCCACATATCTCTGACAAATCATTAGCTGTTCCAACAAATGTGCTGGCAAACAAAATGCCTACAGAAACAACCAATGGATAAAGAGAAACAAGAGCATCGCACACATTTTTCTGGCCACATGCAAAATATAAGTATTCTAAGTATTCGCTTCTCGCTTTATTTCAGTTAGTTCCAATCTGTTCTAGTGTGATAAAAGATTTTATTGTCCAAGTTTAAAATGTAAGCTTGCAGAAGTGTAGCATTGAGGCCACCAGCATTCATGTGAGCTCACAAAATAAGATTTTTGGGAAAACATTTTGGAGGATATTTTGACTGCTTGACAGTTTAGTGTTGCTGTCTTATTGTTTGGAATCTCTAATCAGACACAAACCCCGTGTAAATTCCATTTGAGACTACTTGTTTGCGATGACCAGGCAAAAATACCCTACCGGCTCAATCCTCGATGCTGTAATTTATTTATTTTTTATCTCATTGTGCCATTAATAACGAACAAAAATCATGAAAGTTTTATCTCATAGAGCTTTAAAGCTGTCAAAAATCATTGGTTGACAAATTATGTAAGTTCAGGATTTCAAAACCATGTGGATTTGATGAACGGACGATGAAATAAGCGATGGACTGAGGATAAAGAGCAAATAGATTTATGCACGGATGGATTTAGCAACAAAGATTTTGCTAAATCCAATCTGCCTTGTGGAACACTGAAAGATTTTGAAATAGGATGAACATAAAATCTCTATGAGCGGAGGAATTTTGCTTCATCAACTACAGGAGGGAGAATGACTGATCGGATCACAATGAACAAACAAATGATGGATGTTTTTGATGGAGTGAATGTGAGGATCAAAAGGCCTTTCACATTGGATGTAAAAGATTAAACAATAGTACTGTACGAACAGAGAATGAGCTAAAAGAGGCCTGCGTCTCGGTTTGATATTGTGACACCTCCATGAAACTACACAGTCCACTTATTTCCGTAAGTGTCAGGCTCAGACCTTGTCAAGCAACCCTTCATGCACGACTGTGGTTGCACTCTATGATGTCACTCTTTCAAACAATTAAACCGTTTCTGCTGGGAAGACAAGGGCAACTTTTAATCCATGGCTCACGAATTGCATATTAGAATGGTCTGAATATGGAATGTTTATTTGTTTGACGGCGTACTCAAACATTCTTTAGGCAATAGATTTATCCTTACCAGTGATCGCTTGACTTTGACTGAATAATCAATTCATTTGCATCTATGCTTGGTTTGAGTGTTGATCCATTTTTCCAAATAAATCTGTTGCTAGACGATAACTTATTCTATAAAATATCATATATATTTGTGAAGATACCTTTAATGATGTCATGGAAAATGTTCATAGTAATCAACATATATGGAATCAGTGATTTACCTGCCCTCTAAATGTATCACTATCTCAACAATAACAGCAAATCTACATGGGGAGAGGGGTAATTTTCATTGTTTTTTATTCATTTGTCATTTGTCACCCATTGCCAAGAATTCTTGAATGGTTTAGCATTTTGGAAAATGCTGCTGCATCCATGTGTTCTGTCATCACTGCCCAGAAAAGGAAATCTGGCCATAGTTATTACATTAATACACCAATACATGTTTTGGATAGTTCTACATGTATTTACAGAGCACTGTCAGTCACTACTGAAGAAGGAAAAAAGACAAGAATGACATGACTACTCATTCACTGCATTTTTTACTAAATGGTAGGCTTTGTATATGTGTATGTAAGTTATGACCTATGTTTATTTATTTATTTGAATTTAAACAATTGTTTGATTTCTGTATTTGATTGTGTTCCACGACGAGCTTTGAAATGCTTCAGTGCCCATTACATTTCTTATTTTGATATCACACCAGATAAACATCACCCCAGATTCCCATATCTCCTGCACATTTGGAGTTTAGATGTGTCATTGGTCATTCTAACAAAATTGGATACAGTATCCTTAATGGCTCCGATAAATCTTAAAATTCAAAACTTAAAAAAGAATGACATGGCTTGTTGAGCTCCACTATCTGGACCCTCACCACTATCACATGTCATGGGACATTGGACGAGAAGTAAAAAAGACAAAAAAGGACAGTATCTTCAGATGTTAATGTGGGAGATGTTTAAGGATGTGTTTGTTGCTTTATTCTTTTGAGTTTTTGTCTGAAGCCCTTTGAAGTAAACTGGGGTCTTGTGGAGCCTGGGGACCTGGGGAGATGTCAGCCTTAATGCCAGTGATACATATGAATGTTGCTTTAAACTTAAATTATGGATTTGCCTTTGATGTTTATTTGAAAGTAATACAAGTTGCCTGATACCATTTCCACCACAAATAGCTCGGTTGTATAACAGCACACATCAATTTGAGGGAGCATCATTATACTGTATTAAAAAAGTGTTAATGAGAAAAATACAGGTAAAATGGTTTAGTATAAATAACATTTGCAAACGTGGTATTTACTTGTCAGTCAGCGTTGGACATGAACACAAATCCAACAGACTCAGTTTGGAATGAGAATCTTCTAGGACTTGATAACATAGTGTAGAGTAGGACAACACTCTTAGATTACTGTCCAGGTTTTGAAATGCTTGAAGGGTCTATGGGTTCTAGAATTTCAAACCTCTGAGATCTGAAATTCAATAGGTGGTTGTCGTCCTTGGGGAAATCCAAAAGTTCGCTGCAGACGTCCTTGGCTTCCTTGACTAGATTCTAATAGAACTGACAAGGTGTTAGGGTTTTGGCAGAGCTTCTGTTGCTTCTTATTTAAGTTCCAAAGATGCTTGAGGATGTTTGAGGGAGGGCCTATGAGTTTATTGGAAGGTTTTTGATTTCTTGGACAGGACTCAGAGCGGTATTGAGCAGGTTCTATGGATCCTCATGAAGGGCTATAAGTTTCTGAGGAGGTTCGAAGTTCAAATGGTGGTTATGGTCCTGTAGAACATTATTAGGGTCAGTGACATTGTTGGGATCCTTAAGGAAATTCTAACAAGATTAAAAGATTCTGGGATTTAGAAAGACTTCAAGTGGCTCTTCTGAAACTTCCAAATGTCCTTCTATAAGTTTTAGAGAGATTATCTGAATTTGTTGTAATGCTCTGCAACTTTGCTCCAAGGGTCATGATGAGCTCCTTGAGAAAGTCCTGGAGGAGGTCCTAAGAGTCACGGATGAAGCACTAGTGTTTCTTGAGGATATTCAGACATAATGACTAGATTTGAGGGGTTTGAGAGAGCTTGAAGTGGCTCTTATGAAGGTTCCAGCGGTCTTTAAGGAAATCTTATGGAAAATTAATTAAGTATGTTGGTAGGTTCTTTTAGCTGTTGTTTCACTCGCCATTCTAAGGTTCATTGATTCGTTGAAACATTGCTTTGTTCTAGTGCTCTTTGAAAAGGGTTTGAAACGGAACTAAGGAGGTGCCAGACATTTTAGTAGTCTTCATGAAGGTTTAAGATAAGGCTAAGGTGTCCTGATAGTCTTTCACTGTGTGCATTCCACGATATATCACAATGTCCCTCCTACAAGTTTTTCTTAGTGGTATGAGAACATCTTTACATTCTGCATTATGACACAGTGCTGCCAATGACCACCATCTGCAAACATGAATTAAAGGTGTATTTTAGCTCTATATGACCAATTCCTCTCTCAAACAGATATGTACATTTTACAACTGAGCTAGTGAAACATTGATCTGTTTCTAATATTACCACTTGCCTGCTCTTTCTCTCTATATTTAATGTTCAATGTTACGATGTCTCTTGATAACCACACACTCAACATCCAAAAATAAAGTGTTGATTCCTAAATGGCAGCCATTTCTATGACAATTGTTTGGTCTATTTAATACGAAGTATGACCCCTTCTCATGTCTCCTTCTCCCTTTATCTCGTTCTCATCATTATGTCATCTTCCTCTGCTACTTCTCCTCTCAAAGCATTTCGGAGGCTCTTCCAAAACTCCACCCTCCTCATTTCGTCCTGAGGCCATTCCAGGTAGGTGGTGGAGCTCATCAGTTGGCGTAGTTTGCAGAAGCGCTTGGGAATGTTATCTTTGGACAGCGGCTCCAGGAGGATCAAGATAACTGCATCATCATCAGCACCCCCATCAAAAAGCCAAAAGTGGGAGAAGTCCAGCTCATAGCGGCACCAGTCAGAGCTGACAAAATTTTCTGAAAGGATGAAAACAGTCCTCTTGCTGCTCTCCATGGCGCTCATGATGTTGTCCACAATCCAGTGTCCGGGCAAGAAATCCCGCTTGTGCAAGCAGAGAGACAGCTTTGCTACACTTGCATCGTCCTCTCTGTAACCAAGAGGCATTTAAATCAGCAAAATCAAATGAAGTTATTAGCTCTTGATAAAGCTTTTCAATGGTCAATCAGTGAACCTTAATACAAAAGTAATATGTAAAATACATAACTAAATCTGAAAATACCTTGGCTCCTCCAACTCAGGTACTAAGAAGTTTTCCACCCAACTGGCGTCTCTATCGCTGTATGATATGAAGGCATCAAAAGTCATTTCCAGTCCTGAGCTGCTTCTGCCTTTATATCCCCGACGTCGTTGGGAGCTTCGCTTGGCCTTCAGCCATGCCCATGTCATCTTCAGGTACCAGAGGACATGGAGACGCCTCAGCAGGACACCCAACAGGATTCCCACAACCAGCGCTGCACAACAGCTTACTGACACAAACAAAAGGCGATTGCACTGTGCAACTGAAAGGCGTACTCCACCCACAGGCTCACCCTGCAGGTAGAGAGGAGAATCACAGACGTAGCTTTCTGCACCATCTGTTAAAATCACAGCTCTGTCCTCTCTCAATCCAGACTGAATGAAGGAGACGAAGTCACAGGAGCAGACAAACTTGTTCCGGCCCGCCTGAAGGTTCTGGAGCCGCTTGTAAGACTGTAGGTCTGAATGGCCAAACATGTTCAAGGTGTTTGACTGTGGAAGACCAGCGCAGAGTCAGCTTGTAAGGTATCAGCTCAACATTCTTCAGACTGTGTCAGTTTTTATCAGGCTGGCTTTGAGTCTGATAAAAACTAAACTAACAAACAAATCTGTGATAGCTAATGACGAAAGTAAGGTTACAGTTGCATTGTTTTATTGTTTGGTCTCTGGCACAAGGTGATTTTAAGATACTAACATTCTCTGGCACCGTAGACGAGCTAATAACAGATGTCGATTTAGAACCATGTTTTTATTAGATGAATTTGTGTATTTGTAAGCCTTCATTAGCTTGTTGATATTCTGTTTGCATCAGGATGAAATAAAGGATGAGGCTAACTGTAATTTCAAATTTTCTTAAATTTGATATTTGATCTTGAATTTAAAGACTATCAAGTATATTAAAAAAAAGTAATATACTTTTTTTTCACAGTGTACCAAGATGTTGTCTCAAAACAGGACATTTTCTTGGGTTATCATACATTTCAATGTTGTGATATGTTCACCTGTATTGTTAGTGTTTGCAGATTGGGGAACATCCATCCATGGGGCAACATCAGAAACTTGTTTCTGTTGAGGTGAAGCTCTCTCAGGGCAGGCAGGGCCACGGAGAAGTATTTCAGGTTATTGTTAGATAGATCCAGTACCTGTAAGCATCAATATGACTTTAATGGTGGTCAAAGCAATAACTCCATAACTCCAAAACAGATTACACTGACAAATTCAGAGACAAATTCCACCCTTGAGGGACATATTCCACCAGTGACGTTGAAGTTCCACCAAGAATCAGGTGCAAAATCTCATCAAATGTATATAAGTTTTAAAGAACGGATCCTAAGTCCACCGTACAGACAGAGGTATCAACACATTCGCCATTTCTTATTGCTATTAGCTACTGCATCCTTTTTAATTGATAGAATGTTTTATTGTATGATGTTAGTGCCATTTCCTGCTTTACACTGTTACTTTTACATAGCTCTTTAAAGTCACTGCAAGCCTCATACACATATTTGCAACATTCTATGTGTCAAAGTCTACTTGCATGGTCCCTATTAACAAAAACAAACAAACAAATTAATATCTCGTTACTACATTACCTCTAAAGTAATGGGCAGACAGGAAGTGATGGTGGAGAGTTTTGCACCGGAAATATTGAGATATCTCAGGGCAGGGGGCCAGGAGCAGTCCTGAGGCATGGAGGTGTAACCGTTTCTGCTCACATCCAGGTGAGTCAGTTTGGACAGTGTATGAACTAGCCTGCTCAGAGTGGACAGAGACTGTAGAGGGAGAGAGAGAGAGAGAGAGAGAGACTTATCAAATAAAGCCCCACCAAATGCTCAAAATTTTAAATCTGGAAAGAAGTTACGTCCATTTGGAATGCTGTGTTTTTGCTAAATGTCCATTGTTGTGTGTGTGCCAGCAGGATAACTCAGAAGAGGTTATTGATTGTTTTAATATTGTAGAGACATGCATGTTAAGTCAAGGAACAATTGATCCAGATATTTTTTGATTGGATACCATGCAGGCATGTAGTGGATAGAGTATCTCAGACTTATCTGTATCTATATATAAAAATGAGTTAGTTACATAGAAAATTGACTCATTAGGAGACATGAGAATTTAGCAGCTGATGTTTATTTTACTTAAGTATTAAAATAATTCTTTGGATAACTTCTCTCAAAAAATTCCCCATCTACAAAGAGGCATTTGGACCTTGTGATGGTCTTTAGATTAACAAAATTATAATCTCAGCCAACAGTGCACGTCTCCACATTAATAGCGACCATATCCATCATGAGAAAAAGAAGTTACTGATCGCATCAATGAAGCGTTGTAACTTTATTTGAAGATGAGCTTGTACTTTGGAAGGCTTATTAAATGACTTAGACTGTCTCTATTGTTCTCTAGCGTTTTCACTTTTACACAACTTGCAGTAAATCTATCATATACAGTAATAATTCAAACCACCAAAATTAAATTATTAGTGAAGTTGTGCTCTTAATTTAGCTTGATGTTCTTAACTCAACTTTAAATATGAATAAATGAATGACATATCCAAAAGAGTGTGTAAAGTAATATTGGTGGGTTGAAGACCCATGTATAAATGTTTTGGTGATGTGTGTTTTTAAATGTGTTGTAATGTGTAGACTACTTCAGCAGGTAGTGGTCAAAAAAAGAGGTAGCATAAACCTCCAGAGCATTGCCGCTGAAGTTTAACACCCTTATGTCCTTCAGTTTGCTGTCTCCATCACACAGTGTCTCCCCCAGAGTCATATCAGTCAGCAGGTTGTTGGACAGGTCCAGGTACTGCAGGTTTATCAGCAGGTGAGAAGTGGTACAGGGCAGCAAATACACCTGGGGGGGATGAACACTATGTGACTGTCAAGTTCCAAATTCGAGTAAAATGTAACTAAGGCTGGAGACAGAATGACATAATCTGGGCTCAGAAGCTATAAATTATCCCTACACGCTGCTTTTAAATAGCTGACTCAGGTTTTCTGTTTTTCTTTTATTATACATTTTTCTAATGTCTCAAATTCAAGGAAACTACAACTTCCTTTGTCTTCTTCGCTTGTCTCACAATTCACATTGATATCAATTTTCACATCATTATTGAAAGGTGAAGTAACATTTACCTCAGTGGGAAAAGGCTGAGTTAAAAAAAATTCTGAAACAAGTAAGATTCTGAGATTTGACTTGAGAAAAGTGAGAAAATTAAAAATCCTGAGAAAAAGTGAGTCTGATTCAAAAAATTAAAGCTAGAAAACTAAAACTATGACTTAAGTATCTGATTTTTGCCTCTTTCCTCATACAGAACAGTATGTTTCACAGATATCATCTGACTGTATTACCATGGATTCAATGACTGACACTTTCCTGGGATACTGTAGCAGGAAGGCAAGCTGTAGAAAAGAGACAAACTTAAAGATCTCTGGTACTATGGCCTTTCGGAGGAAGAACTCGTCTATGCTTTGGTGATTGGTCCAGCTGGCTTTCTCCCACCTATCAGAACCCACAAAATACAGGAAGAGTCCAAATTTAATGATCTCATCACAAAACCAACATTAGAATGAATAGTAGGCAGTGGGCGATGCTTGAAAAATGAATTCCTAAAAAGTTGAAAATGGGCCAGACAAATTTGGGATATCTTTGATAACAGTAAGAAGTCAAAATGAGGAAAAAGTATTACTTTCACACATATACAACATCATTGTCTTTTAAGAGACCGGCTGTAATAAATGTGGAACAGACACAGTGAAGGTTGAGAACTGAGATAGAAACTAAACCCTTGCCAAATAAACATCACAACTTCACTTAGTGTTGACTCCCCAAATTTGTTACAACAGAAAGTTACCTCTACATGTTTTGTGTTTTCATGACTGACATTTATTTGTAAAGCAACAGTCATTTCTGCCAGCCTGAAAAATAATTCTGAAAATAAATTAAGAATTGTAAATAAGCATGGTTCTTGGAAATGAATTTCCAACCAGCATCAACAGGATGGAAGCAAATATTACGAGCACTTGAGCATACAGCTACACAAAACTGACAGATTTAACCCTCATATCTCGGGCTTAAATAAGAACTGCACCAGCTTTGTTTTTGGTCTATCATCCAATAGATACTTTGTATTAATATGATGTTTCAGGCCTATACCTGCCCTCTCCTTTTAGCGTGATGTTTTCGAAAGTCATGACAGAGATCGGTGCTCCATCTAACACCATCAGCAAATCAACAATCCTTTCATCAGTCGTAACAATGTTGCGGAGGGTCAGGGACCTGTTGTGAGGAAGGTAAATTAAATAAACACACAAATTTTCTTTAATTGTGTGTCAGTATCTTGAAAATGTAAAATGGAAGAATTCTACCGTCAATGAACAAGTGACATGTGTGGACATGGAGCTGTGTTGTGGCTTGCTGATAAACTGTACCTGACTCTCCTCCTGGTGATTTCTCTTAAGGGCTGCATAGATCGATTCCCCATCAGAAGGAGATCTGATAGAACCACTGAAGTTTCAGGGTACGACACGTCACTGAGCAAAGCTGAGGCCAGAGCAAAGTTTGTTAAAAAGGGTCCTTGGAGGCTTACAGTGACATGACCCAAGGGCCAAATATCTGCCAGAGTGCCAGGCTCATACCTGCAGAGAGAAAACAGAGGAGAGTGTTCAACATCAGCCAACTCTATGGCTGCAAAATGAGGCTTATGACATCACCTGTTTCATGGAAGCTTTCATACACTCACACAGAGTCACAGCAGAGGGTTTGACCTGGATGTTACACTGTATTTGAACACTCGATGGCAGCATATTCAAGCTTTTGCTTGAATATTCTACAGCTACATTTTCTGTTGTTTCAGAGTTTATAGACTAGATGGGAGCACAGTGAACATTTTCTGTCTGTTGTTATAAGCTTTAAAACACTAATTGGTAATACAGCGAGGCTTTTGATCAAAAACATACTATACCTCTGCAGGCTGTTGGCATGAATAGTGAGTGAATCCAGCTGAGTGATTCCAGCCAGATCTGCTCTCCTCAGCTCCTCCAGAGCAGCACCTCCAAATGCCAAACTCCTCAACCTTAATAGAGACTTAAGACCTGAAGGAGGCAGAAATCTGGGGGAGGGCAGGAGAGGATGAGAGGGAAGGAAGCACGTGAAGAGGAGATATGGAATGTGAAGGTGGGGTAAGGGGAGGAAATAGAGGACACAAGGAAAGCAGTTAAAAGAATGGATAGCTGGTGTCAACATCTAGTGGCCATTAGAGGAATTACAGCTTTTTGTGGTTGGTGCTTGGTCTTGTCTTAAGCAGCATAGATAATGGATGGATGGATGGATGGATGGATGGGTGGATGGACGGGTGGGCGGATGGATGGGTAGGCGGATGGATGAATGGATGTTTTCTCATTTACCTGTATGGGTTGTTGAGCAGGTTGAGCCGTTGCAGAGCTCCGAGTTTGCTGAACCAGCTGGACTTCAATTCAGTCAGCTGATTATCGGAGAGATCCAACTCCTCCAAACTCCACAGGGACATAAACGCTGAGAGCTCTATTGAAGTTATTCTATTCCCTAGTGGGCATAAATAAATAAGGATTTTAGTTAGATTTTAGAAATGAAAAACTTTCGTTTTTCAATTAAGCTTACACAGTTTGATTCATAAATCCTGTGCCCACTATACATCTGCTAGAAGATAGACCATAGGAGACTCACAACCTATCAATCAATTTGGCTTTATGAGCTGTTCGGAGCCGGGCACATAATGCTCTGAGCAGATGTGGAATATTTTAATGAAGTTATCATTCCTGAGGTGTTTTGGATTTGAGATTATCTTACGATACTGAAAATTGATTGATAAATCTTATCCATGATGCAGACAAGATCTACTACACAAGGTGCGCAACTTATCAATCAGCCTCCATACAGCCTGTCACAGTTCAATAAACAGCAGTCCATTTTGTTTTGAGCAAATTAATCATATAGAACCAAATGAGCGACAGACCAGAGCACATGAAGCAATGAGAAGGTCTTCAGTATTTTAATGAAAGCAATAAATTCTCACTTTTATTTGAGTTCAATGATTCTAACTTACAACATCCACAAGTATCCAACGCCTGGGAACTTGGACTAAACTCGAACATGAGAAATGATTTATCTGGGAGACATTTGGCCCCCGGGTGATGGCACCATTCCAGCTACGAAAGGAGATCATGTTGAAAAACGAAGACCTGCAATGCCTCTGTCTCAGAACTTAGAACTTAACTCACTACTTATTAACAAACCTGTAAAATGGGAAAATGGGCCTAGTCTATTAGATACCAGCAGTATTTCACACAAGACGGACCGATGAATAATATTTCTGTCATTGGAGGAAATTCTGAGACACCTTAAAAACAGTTCTGAAGAAATCCATTAGATTTACCATGGAAATTCAGAGCCTTCAGTTGTTTGTGGCCTCTGAGGTCGTCATTTGTCACCACAGTGATGTTGTTGAAAGAGAGGTCAAGAGTCAGGGCCTGGCCAGTTACCAGGGGAACGTGTTTGAATCCTCCGTAGGAGCAGTTACATGAAAGCTTCTGGTCACAGCGATTGCAGGTGGACCTTTCACCCTCTAGGATTGATGTCTGACCCTCAGAAAGAGAGAGGAGGAAGAGCAGAAGGTGGAAGGAGGAGCAGGGATTGAATGGGTGTCCCATCCTGCTAGAAAAAAGATAGAGAAATTTTTCAAACGCCTCTCTAAAAGGTCATGTTTTGCCACTAGGCGTTATTCAAAGCAACACGTATTACCGTTAATTCAAGTAAAAATGGCAACATTTTCAGAGGTTAAAAAAAGAGACTCAGGGAGGAAGTAATGCACTAAATAAGTCTAACAGAGGAAGTCTGGCTTTAAAACAGATCCTATTCCCAGAATGTAGCCAACAATACATAACATTAACTAAACTCCACACCCACACCCCCCCCCCACACACACAGACACACACACACAAAAACACACATGGCAGGTATCATGCCACTAAAATGACTTGCCTAAATGGCATAATCATGTAAATGTTGTATTTTTAATTTCTGGTTAAATCATCTCATTATCTGCAGTTAATTTATTTTTCAAGATCACAAGTGTGACAGACCTGAAGTGAATCGTCTGAAATATAACAGAACATGGGAGAGATCGAGAGAACAAGTACAACTGGTATAAACTCCAAACAAATTAAAATAAAGCTATCAATAAAATTGTTGCTCAGTGGCAACAATCCAGTAAAAACAACGTTTTAGATTTTGCCAGAGGATGGCAGATCATTTTGAATTAATGAGGCTCACAGGCTGCTGTTTGCCCAAATGCGAAATAATTATGGCGGTATTATGTGTGTGTGCATTTGTGTGCTGCCCACTGCTCCTCATAATTAAGTTCCTTTCTGTTCTTCTTCTTCTACTTCTTCTAAAAATATCTTACCTCAGAGAAAAGCTCTTCTCAAAATGAAAGCCAAAATGGTTAAAAACCAAAGAAACAAAATGTTATCAATAACTATCACTCATAGGATGCTATGTCTGGAAAATAAGTAACATTTCTATTCAACATGAAAACACTGCAGGAGTTTTTCATTGTAGAAACTGAGAAAAAGTTTCCCTTACCGGAACATTTTAGAGCCTGAGCTGATTCTTGAAAATTAATAGAATTAAAAAGGAGTTAAAAATAACACAAAATCAAGGAAAAAGTAAACTATAAAAAAAAGTTATTATTGACTGTACAGTCAATAATTCTGAGAAAGAAATCTCGGGGAGAGATAGATGTCACTTAGTATCAGAAGAGGTAGTACACATGAGTAACTTTTGGGAGGAGACTCTCTTTGAGTTCTTGAGTGTGTACCTATGAAAATGTTTTTCTATTATTATCACTTTTTTTATTCTTATTTTTTCATTACTTATTAGTCTTTCATACACCCTTAGACCATTCATTCATCATTAATAAATTATTCTGTTATATACATTCCAAAGTGAAGAAGAAACTAAGAATCTATTTGTGTGTCCAAAAATGTTCTAAATGTATTTTTCCAAAGTATCATATAGAGCAATTATTCTTGCAACATATTCCACAGAATAAATGCTATATATTGTATAACATAAATATCAAAGTCTGTAATATCTATGATATTAAGTTAGTACAGCACATTTACATTTTCATCTATTTTTACTTGTGGTAAATCATTCAGGGTGAAAACATCTTGATGACTGCAGGAACTCCTGCTGCTCCCTCTGAGCAGTGTTTCCTGTTTCTCCTCTCAAGAGACCAACCGACACTCAAGAATGCTCCACCACAACCACCACAATCAGGAAACAAATGTGTGCTACTGTTTTTGAACAAAGAGGAACACATTTATCCAAAGCAATTTACAATTGAGTATATATACTGTATGACTCACGTTAAATCAGTTTGCATGAACAAGTAAAGTGCAAAATGCAAAACAACTCATTTTCAGCGGCACTGTGGTTAGCACTGTTGCCTCACAGCAAGAAGGTCATAGGTTTCTGTGTGGAGTTTGTATGTTCTCCCCGTGTCTTCATGGGTTTCCTCCGCGTGCTCTGGTTTCCCCCACCCACAAAAACATGTGCATATGTTGGCTGCTCTCAGCTCCTCACTGAGGATGGGTAAAAGTGCAGAGAATTAATTTTCCTAAGGGGATCAATAAAGTATCATTCTTTATTCTTCTTGCTCAGGTAGCCACTGCAGAACAGCTGGTCATCCATTGTCACGTTTACTGCCTGTGCTGGCTGGGCTTAATTTTGTGGAGTCAAACTGGTTTGTGATGTTGTGATGGACTGAATGGCGGCAGCGATGACCAGCAACTCAACTTGACCTCTTTGAAAGGTTGAGTTGAAGGTATTATTCCTTCATCCAGGCTGAAACGTCTGTGACTGTTGTCCAAAGCTACTTAGGATGGATAAAATAAAACTCATTTCCCACGGGCATCAATAAAGGTAAGTTCTTCTTCTTCTTAAAATATTTTACCCAGAAAAAAGCTCTTATATCATATATATGAGCCTGTCTAGAACAATGACTAGAACAAAATCTACAACAATAAAAGCCTATAACCTAGATTTGAACAAAACACAGGACTGAGCAGTCTGCTGCCTGGATGAGATAACAATCAATTTTATATTATGTTATACATTGTTTTTATATCACGTTTCATCCCAGTATTACAAGTAACCTGAACTACTGAATAACATGGGAGGGGTCGAAAAAAGAGACGAGAAGAGAAATCTAGGGATCTAAAAAACACAAAAACAATACACATTATAACAAAGGGCTGATCTTATAATTTATATCACCTGACCTATATCATATTTACAATGGTCCGTGAAATAATAACTTATGTCTTCAAATATTCACAAAACAAGGTCCAATTAAATAACATCTAAATGTACATCTGTTGTATCTGTCTTGTCTGTCTGAAATGTTATACCTGACTAAGTCTTTGTCAGTGTTGACCCTGCATGTCTGGTCGTGAAAATCAGTCCTGGCCTCTGCGATGTGATAGTGTGTTTTTTTTCCTGCAACCGTTTAAAAGGATGAAGCAGCGGCAGGCAGGTGACAGAAGTGATCACACTGCTGGTGTCCACAAAGGTGAGTCTTCAGGAAATCTTTTATGATTTGGGATGATCCTTTTTGCAACATCAACAATCGAGCTGTTTGGTTTATTGATCCTGTTGTGAGATGTCTTCAAATGTGCCCAGAAGTCCAGCAGTGGAATGAAATTATTTCAGCATTCCTTGCACAAATCAGCTCCTTCTGGATTTCAAGAAGAATCAATGATGATTTGATAGATGAAGACAACACTGAAAAATATGATCCTAAATTGTTGGAATCCAAGGTTTTGTTTTTTTGTTTTTTACAGTAAGAAAAGAAATGACAAATACAAAAACAAGCAAAAAGCAAATACCTTATTTCATTGTCCTACATTTATACAACTGAATAATTAATTTAGATATTTTCATTTCTACCATGCATGTATATACACATTCATGGACTTAAATCATACAACTGTTTTATGCAGTGTATATTATTCAGATGGAGGAAGACACTGGTGTGCATTTTATGTATTATTTA